>JARDXD010000463.1:0-12004 GCA_029218145.1 Aphanocladium album
GCCCCAGCCTGCACATAGACGGCCCGCCGTGCAGCTGCACAGGGCACTTGGAGGCACTAACTACCTACCTACGTAGGTAAAGCAGCCATGTACACCCCAATGATGACGCCCGCCGTCAATGGCAGAGATATACTACCCTACATTCCCAGAGCGCAGCCGAGGCCAAAGAACCGAAAAAACTACGCAAAAGACGCAGACGGCGAATCACTCGCAAAGACTACCTCCAAGAGCTCCAAAGCATCCAGCGGCGGCGAGCCATCGCGCACCTCGCAGGAAGCGCCGTTGGAGTCGGACCGCCCCGCGCAAGTCGCTGGCGTGGGGCCCGAGCATCACCGCAACAAGCACGGGCGGCGCACCAAAAAGGACAGGGAGAAGCTGCACGATGACACCAATAAAGCTGCTAATAATACCAGTACCACCACTACTACCACTGGTTCTGGTACTGGTACCACCGCCGCGGCCAGTGCCTCGGATGCTACCCCACCTCATCACCACCCCGAACACCGTCTTCAAAAACCTCCCCCGTCCGCCACCTCTCCTCCCTTGTCCTCCGGCTCTTCTCCCAAGCTCGCGCAGCAGAGCGCCTTCAAGCGTGCTTCGCACAGCCTCATCTCTCGCGGCAAGCACCACGATCACCATTCTCTGCCCGTCCCCGATTCAAAGCACACCACCACCGCCCATGGTCAGCACAACCCCTCTCTGCCGCCGTGGTCCCCCGCCGCTGCCCAGATGAATGGCGCGCTACCCGTCCCTGCCATTCCGCACGAACTCTTTGTCCTCTCCGGCGCCGCCGGCGCGGCCCCCCGCAACAACATGTCCTCGACCACGGATGCCTCGTCGAGCTCGCGCGAGAACCTCATCACCTCCAAGCCCTTTGTTCTCCGCAACGGCCGCTCCTACCTCAACGACACCAGCCTGCCCTACCCGCTGCCCGCCGACCTGACCGAGCTGCACCGCCAGTCCATGCGCACCCTGCTGCTCATCCAGGTCTTTGGCAGCCCCGTCTGCTCGCCCGTCTTCTCCAAGCGCCCGCCCCAGCGCGTCCTCGAAATCGGCTGCGGCTCCGGCTTCTGGTCCATGATGTGCCATCGCTACTTCAAGTCCCGCGGCCACGCCAACATCTCCTTCACGGGCGTCGACATTGCCCCTCTGGCGCCCGCGGGGCCGACTATCAGCACATCCGCCGGCGTCAGCACGCCCAGCTCGAGCGCAAAGCCCGATCCCGACATGAAATGGAACTTGATCAGCCATGATCTGCGCCAGCTGCCCTGGCCCATGGAGAGCGAACGGTTTGACCTCGTCATGGTCAAGGACATGAGCCTCGCCACCACCAACCTGCAGCACCAAGAATTTGTCGACGAGTACATCCGCCTGCTGCGGCCCGGCGGCGTGCTGGAGATCTGGGAATCGGACCATCTCATCCGCATGCTCCGTCCGCACGTTCCCGATGCCAAGCTTTGCGGCGACGACACCGAAGACCAAGAAGCCGCCGCCAGCCTCGGCGCCTACGTCATGAACGCCAACACGCCGCTGTCGGCGCCGTTGAACACCTTTCTCGTCGAGTACAACCAGTGGCTGTCGCGCGCCCTCGAGGCCCGCGACCTCACTGCGGTGCCGTGCACCCTGATCGGGCCCACCCTCCTGCAAGAATCCGAAGCTCTGACCGACGTCCGCTCGCGGCGTCTGGCCATTCCCCTCAGCGAGGTGCGCTGGGAGCGCGAGGGCGTCGGCGGCATCGTCACCAAGGACGGCAAGCCCGCGGCCGTCGTCAAGGACAAGTCCTCGGCGCCCAAAGTGGAGAGCCGCGTCCTGTCGCCGGGCCAGGAGGCTCTGCGGCAGACGGCGCTCTTGACGGTCGTGCAGCAGGTCCAGGCTCTGGAGCCGATCCTGCGCGAGATGTCGGGAAAAAGTCAGGACGAGTGGGACGTGTGGATGGGCAAGATGATGGGCGACCTCATGAGCGACAGCGGCACGAGCTGGGGTGAATGCCTGGAGATTGGCGCCTGGTCGGCCACGAAACGAAAGCGATGAGAATAATGAACAAGATGCAAAGCATTTGCGTCTACACTAAGAAGAAGAACAAGAAGAAAGCAGATTTGGAAGCATTACAACGGAATGGATCATTTTTTTTTTCGGACAAGCATCTCAGCGATGGACCATCTGGATTTTGCGTTTTAGTCATGAAGCTATTAAATAAAAGTGAAATTTCTATTTATCATGTGAAGATGGCAAAAAGCATGCAATTTTATGGTTATATAATATATATGTTGGTACATTCTAGGCATCCGGTACGTAGCGTTTTCGCAAAGTGCGGTATCGTTTTAGATAGTATCTGGTCAAACTGTTAGCACAGCCGTTGGTGGGCGTTGACGTGAGTATGGCATCATTACAGAGCTTCAATTTCTGCGCACAAGTTAGCTTCCCAAAATCACGACGAAGAAGGGGAGTAACTTTTTTTTGGTTTTACGTACCTTTTTTCACATATTCAGCTTGCTTAATACCCTGTCGTATCTTGTCCTCGTCGCGCTCCCCGGCCTTGCTCATGAAGGCCTTGTGCAGACGGGGCCGAAAGTAGCCGTACCCGAGGGGATACTCTCGTCCCAGGTATAGCAGCTCTGGAGGGCGCGTCGTTGTCAGCTGCTGGTGACGAGCTACGTTGGAAATGAAGTGGGAATAAGTACCTTTGTATATGGTTATTACTTGGTGGCGGAGCGAGGGCGGCATGATGTGGGATGCGGCGGACGTGATGAGCGTTTTGGAAAGAGGAAAGTCGAATCGTGCTGCTGTGAGTGCACAGTGGGCTGGCTGGCTTTGTGGAGGGAGCTACTGTGGGGATGCATCTACAGCGTACGTGGGATGCCATGGACATGACTTACGATTTATTACGCAAGTCTTGGTTTTTTTGGTTTTGAAACTGCGATTAGTGTTGCTTTTCCTGCTTCCACCTATTCTACCAATCACAGCGACATTTACCGTCTTTCTGATGCCTCGTTATCATCGCCATCTGGGGTGTCTGCCATCAGGCATTAGGTTGCCAAACAGCGGTTGGCGTCTCGCCTCTGCTCCTCTTCTCTTGTTCTAGTTACCAGTTCGCGCTCGAGAATAAACTAGCCATAAAGAAAATGCTCGGTAGTTGTCGGTGTTTATGCCTAACCCGCCCGTAGCGCCAAGACCAAAGGCGGGTGGCTCCCGCAGATTTGACTGGCTGCCAAGGCCAGCCCTGCGCTGCTTGTTCAGATGGAAACAATGCATCGGGATCGATCTTCTCGGTGGTATTCCAGCTGCGGCGCTGGCTGCGTCCGCAGTTATCCACATGCCAGTCTCGCGTACCACCCATTGACGGCCCAGCAGTGCGAGGGGTCTGAGACACGACAGCTACACGACGTGACCGGCACCGCTGAGCCGAACTCTCCATATTGTCACAACTTTCCTTCGTCGTTGGTATTTGTAGAAGAGAGCGACCGAGCTGCCTCCGTATCGGCCACCGTGGTAGGCATCTACGACGCGACGCGACTATGCAGTTGGCGACAGACCAATTGGGCCATGGCAGCGTCAGATACAGAAAACACTTATTCCATGTTGCGAAATGAAATAACAGAGCAATTAATCCGAAATTTTGGGGTTATTGCCGATCCGCACCGAGGTGGATGGCCGATCAGACGCGCTCCAGCAAGAAAGAATAGGCTTACACCAGTTACAAGAAGTGGTGGGGGACGTCGACAATAGTAAATGCTGTTTTTGGAAAAGTAGTTTAATTAGCTGTGTGATCTAGATGCCAAGCCGGCTACGACCATAGAAAGCCGTTGGGAGCATATGTAGCTGTCAGCTCCGATCTGCGCTGTCATTACCGGTTATTGTAGCTGCATACCCTTCACATGCGCCCTTTGCGCCTGCCTGTCTTGCCCCCAAAAGAGTTCTCCAGGGTGGCGATCCATAGCAACCATATATAAGTCTTTCCCCCCCCCGTACCCTGCTTGCGCGTAATTGTTCATGTTTGTAGTGAGTAGATTTGATTGTGTAAACGACACCCACGATATGGATCCTTCACTGGCCTACGTAGAAGGCGGCCCAGCACCTAAAACCAGCATCAATTCCCTCTGGACGCTGCTGCACCAACGTGCCCGCATCAACGCCGACCAGCCCGCGCTCCTGGTCCCCCGACAGCCTGCCGCTCTGCTCGCGCCATTGACAGAGCCGTGGCCGTGGCCGTCGCACGTCCCGGGCCAGCAAAGTCCCAGCCGCTCTCGCATCGGTGACGGCAGCCCGACCTCGTTTCTGACGCGGGCAACCTCGCCCCGATACCTCCTCGGCTATCTCCTCTCCTTTGTCCTCCCCACGCCCGCCGCCGACCCGGACTACCTGCAATGGTCCTTTGGCGAGCTCCAGCGCGCGACGCTGCGCCTGGCCTTTTGGCTGCGGCAGCGCGGCGTGAAGCCCGGCGCGGCCGCCGTCCTGCTCACGCCCCTCTGCGCTGAATGGGCGCTGTTCCTCTCCCTGGCCGCGCTCGGCCGCCTCACTACCGCGGTGTTTCCGAGCAGCGTCGACGACTGGGGCGCAGAGGTTGTGCAGCAGAGGATGGACGAGTTGGCACCCTCGCTCGTCGTCGTGGCCACGGAAGCCGAGGCCCGGCTGCTGAACGCCAAGATCAAGAACGATGCGGCGGTGGTTCGCATCTGCCTGGAAAAGTTTGCTGGTGGTGATGTTCCCGCAGGCTGGACGAGCATGCACGACGTGGCGGCAGAAGCCGTGTCGCCTTCTCCAGACGACAGAGAAGCCATGCTGCTGGCGTCAGAGGAGGAGGAGGAAGAAGAAGAAGAAGAAGAAGAAGAAGAGGAAGAAAACGAAGGGCATGACGGCGCGAATCGCACCGCGCTGGTCGTCTACACGAGCGGCTCCTCCTCCACGCCCAAGGGTTGCATCTTGCCGGCCAAAACGCTCGCACGCATGATACACACGCTCCGCAAGAACATACCGGCCTTGCTGCCCGCACCCATGGTGCAGCTTTCCGGCGCCGCGTCGTCGTCGCGCTGCCCGGCTCTGCTCTTCATCACCTGGGCCGCTGGCAACGCCGTCGCCATCGACGCCGGGGTGTCCAGCGCCGCGTCCAACATGGAGGTGACCCGGACGTGCCGCCCCGTGGCCTTTTCCTCGACCATCCCGGCGCTGCACCAGCTCGCGCGCGCCCCGGGCTTCACGCCCGAGGTCGGCCGGTCGGTCCGCTTCATGCACCTCATCAGCGCCGTCGTCACCGTGGCGACGCTCCGCCGCGCCCAGTCCATGTTCCGTAGCGCCAGGGTGGCACCGTCGTACGGCATGACCGAGGCCGCCGCCGTGGCCGCCTGGTCGGGCGCCAGGCTGCACTCGGTGGACAGGATGCCCAGCTGGCGCGGCATCGTCGCCTCGGGCAAGGTGGCGACGGGCGCGGCGCTCAAGATTGTGGACGAAAGCGGCGCGCCTGTGAGCCGCGGGACGCTGGGAGCGCTGCACCTGTCAGGCGATTCTCTCGTCCGCGGCTACGTGGGCAATGCCAAACCCCATGTCTTTTACACGCAGGACGGACGCGACTGGTTCATCTCAGAAGACGATGCGGTGATTGATACAGAGGGCTATTTGTTCGTCGTGGGTCGAAGCGAGCATACGATAAGACGCGATGGTGAGACTGTGATTCCTGCTGTTGTCGAGAATGTACTCGATACCGAATTTCCGAAATCCAAGGTGAGTTTTCATGCTCATCGGGGCAGAAGAAAGTACATTGATCCTAACTACCACGCTCGACAGGCTGTGGTCGTGAATGTTGCTGCCAAGAATGGCCAAAGAGGAATATTCGCCATCGTTGATGATGGTGACGATGCCACCGCCTCCATGGATCGCATTCCGCAGTTGGTGGTTGATAAACTCGGTTCTGCATACCGTTTGGAAGGTGTTGCGAGGCTCGAATCGTTGGGCTTTCGAGAATGGCCAGGGACCGCGGCCGGAAAGTTTTTCCTGCCTGGCTTGCGCCGCGCCGCTGAGATGCACATGAGAGAATCAAAAAAGCAATAGTCATCTTCGTATTTTCGCAATATACCCATACAGCACGCCAACAGGTGTTTCATTCCGCTTTTTCATTTATACAACAGTCAGCAGTTGCTAAGTCCTTGTTGATCAAGTCAACTACTTCCTGTATTCACAGTTTCAAACACATACACCAGCACTCCAAATCCTTACCAACGCCATTCCTCAGCAGCTCCTTCACTCAATCATGGCAATTCTGGGCTTGGTATCTTCGGCCATTCCGCTCCAGCGGCTGGTGTACACTCTGCCATTCTTCATCACCACCAGAACGCTCTTCTCCGGCTCGTCGAGCACGCTCACATCCTCGAGCGGGTTCTTGTTGAGCACCAGCACGTCGGCCGCGAAGCCGGCCTTGATCTGCCCCAGCACGTCCTCCTGCCGCAGCATGCGGGCCGCGTTGACCGTGGCGCCCTGCAGCACCACCTTGCTGCTGAGCCCGCCCGCGCGCAGGCCAAACTCGCGCGACTGCTCAGCCTGCAGCGGGCCGAGCAGGTCGGAGCCGTGGCAGATGCTCACGCCGGCGTCGTGCGCGAGCCGCAGCGACTCGACGCCCCGCGCGAGCACCTGCTGGTTCTTGGCCTGGTTCTCGGGCGGCAGGAACGCGCCGTACTTTTCCTCGCCCATGGCCTTGTAGGTGATAAGCGTGGGCGTCAGCCAGACTTTGTGCTCGGCCATGTACCGCGCCGTCTCGGCGTCGATGAGGTTGCCGTGCTCAATGCCGCGCACGCCATTGTCCACGGCGTGCCGAATCGCCTTTGGTGTGTAGGCGTGCGCCGTCACGTACGTGCCGTAGCTCTCGGCCACGTCGGCGATGGCGCGAATCTCGGCGGCCGTAAACTGCGTGTTCTCGATGCGGTCCGTCGGGCTGGCCACGCCGCCGCCGACCATGATCTTGATGAAGTCGGCGCCCTGCCGGAGCTGCTCCCGCGTCACCGCCAGGCACGCGGGGACGCCGTCGGCGACGACGGAGATGGACGACTGGGTGCCGCACTGGCAGCAGTCCCCGCCGCCGGCTTTGTCGTGCGCCTTGCGCACGTCGCCGTGGCCGCCCGTCTGCGAGATGGCCTTGTTGGAGATGAAGACGCGCGGGCCCGGGAAGACGTCCTCGGCAATGGCCTCCTTGAGGGCGAGCGTGGCGCCGCCCGTGTCGCGCACCGACGTGAAGCCGCGGGAGAGAATCTGCCTGCACAGGAACGGCTGCCGAAAGTAGGACACGGCCATGTCGGGCTCGTCGAACCCCAGCGACGGCGAGCCCGCCACGGCCGTGAGGTGCACGTGGCAGTCGATGAGGCCGGGGCAGAGGTAGCAGCCGCCGAGGTCGACCTCGACCACCTCGGCCGACGACGGGAGGATGGGGTACGTGTAGCTGTGCGTGTGCTGCAGAGAGTCGACGAGGCCGTCGCGCAGCGTGACCGTCTGGCCGGGGATGACGGTGCCGTTGAGCGTGTCGACGACGTTGGCGTTGTGAAGAATGTACGTCTTGGGGGGTGGAAGAGTCCAGGGCTTGACGAGCATCTCCGGGATGCCGTTCTGGCGGATCGGAATCATGGTGGGCGGAGCGGCGGCGGGTGGCTGCACAGGGTGCTGAGCGGGAGGCAGCGGGCGATTGGTGATTCGTCGAGTCATGGTGCCTTGAGATTAACCAACTGCAATTGATGCAATCTCAAAATTTGATACCAGGCCGCTACTATAGGCTCTTGAACAGAGAGAACGATGAACTGCGGTGTTCGACCGAAGGTTATAAGTAGGTGGCTCCGCATCGGCGCCGGTACCCGTACGCGGGGTAGCAAGGCCGCGGATCCTACTTGAAATTGCTTGGCGCAACTCAAAAATTCATATGAGACGAGAAACGAAAGCAATACAACTGGATTAGCGAGAATTCAAAAAGTCATATATTTTCATTGGTATGTGTCATAATGTGCCGCGCATGGCGGTGATGCTGCCTAGCCTAGATCCTAAACGCCAAATCCAATTCTATTTTGAAAGCCCGATTCATGCCTACTCTTCCACCGGTCCCGGACGTCCGTCTAGCCACTTGCTCATATACGGGCCGTCGAGCCAGTATCCTAGCTTTCTGTAGTAGTTGCGCACACCGACGCCAGAAATTACACTGATCTTCTCACTGCCGTGCTCGTCGCGGGCGATGCGCTCCGCCTCCTCCATGAGCAGCGTACCGAAGCCCTGGTGCTGGAACTTGCGGGGATCGCGCGCATGAACGGGTACCGCGGTACCATAGACGTGCAGCTCACGAATCATACTCGTAGGCTGGGCAGTGAGTTCGGGACGGAACGTGTACTTTTCTGTGCACTTGCGAAGACGCAGCAGGCCGACGAGGATATCCTGCTTGGGATCCTCGTATGCCAGGAACGTCTCCCAACCGCCGTTGGCAGTGTAATCGCGGCGAACAAGCTCAATCTGATTGGGACGAATCTTGTTCTTGACTTCATTGACGCCGACTTCGCGGGTGCGGACATCACGGCAGGTGGTGCCAAAGTCCTTCATGCGCGCCAGGGCCAGCTCGCGCAGGTTACCATTCTCGACACCAGACGTGACAAGTGGCATCGGAATATCACGCTGTACGCGGTAAATTCGTGTCCAAGGCGGGATCAGAGCGAGAATACGGGCGACAAGGTCGATGAGCCCATTTGGCGTGTAGTTTTGGTAGCGTCCGGTTCGCCACAATTCGTATAGACCGGTTCCACGAATGACTAGAGTAGGATAAATCTTGAGCCCATCGGTTCGGAAAGCAGGGTTTTCGAAATATTCCCTAAATTGGTCGAGATCGCGCTCCATGCCAACGTTGGGCAGGTCGGGCATCATGTGGCTGACAACCTTGAAGCCAGCATCCTTGGATAGACAGAATGTCTCCGCAACGGCAGCAACAGTGTGGCCTCTGTTGGTATCGCGGGCAACATCTTCATATAGCGACTGGACACCGACCTCCAGACGGGTGCAGCCGTATCGCAGCATGTCAGACAGGTGAGGCTGCAGACAGTAATCGGGGCGGGTCTCGATGGTGATGCCGACACACTTGACGTTGCTCATCTCGGCGGCTTCGACAGCCTCGTCGACATTGGATGTTTGGTAGCCGCTGAGGGCGTTGTGCAGCTGCGAGATGAAGTCCTCGCGATAGGACTCGGGTAGCGACATGAAGGTACCACCCATGATGATGTATTCGACCTTGTCGACGGAGTGGCCGAGAGACTTGAGCTGGTCAACACGACCGCGAGCCTGCTCGAAAGGGTCGTATCGCGCACGAATGGCTCGCATCGAGGTTGGTTCGTAGCCGGTGTATGACTGAGTGCTATATTCAAAGTCGGAGTCGGGGCCGCCAGGACAGTAGACGCAAATGTTGCCGGTGTAAGCAATGTGAGGACAGCGATGAGGCTTGCACATGACAGCGACGACAGCAATACCAGAGGATGTGCCTACGATGTGTTAGTTTATAACAGTGTCAAACGTACTCGCCAAATTCGACATACGGATTGGCTTCGCAATCAGCTTGTGGAGGATGTATTTCTTGTAGTGTTCGGGAATGGCGGCAATAATCGCCGTCAGTGGTGGAATGTTGGTCAGCTTGTGCTTCTTGGCCATCTTGTTTCGCAGGGCGTTGAGGTTGATGTCGCGACTGGGACGGCCATTCTTGCTGGCCTCATGGTCCTCGATCAAGGCATTGGCGACGTCGGCGCAGCAGCGCAGGTAGCGCTCGCTCTCGGGGGCCAGGTCGGCGCCCTTCTTCTTGCCCGTGGCCGCGGCCGTCACAGTGACTGTAGCGGTAGCCATGATGGGTTGCGCGAGGGGGCGGTGGATGGGATGCTGTTGGTTATTCTTTTTGTGAATCTTTTTTTCGCAATGACGGTTTTGCCTGAAGGCGGGATGTGCAAAGGTGGGGCAGACTCGAGCCAGTAACGTGGGGTCGCTCTGTCAGCGGCTCAGCACCATAATTTGGCTTCAGCGGTGCTGAATTTAGTGAAGGGGCCCCTGTATTATAGCACACAATCGCTGTAATATAGCGGTGCGCCACTGCAAGCCTCTGAAGAGCGACCAATTATCGCGGCCTGGACGCCTTCAGTGGCTTCCACCAGCTTATGTGGCGCAGGGCGACACCCATCGTCCACTTTGCTTCTTCTTTGAGTGCATATCAGTCTAGAACATCGCCAGTGGCAACTTGAGCAGGGTTAAGGTTGTTATAATAGTAGTAGCGAGTATATACCCGATTTTCGCTAAAGTAAGAGTCACTAAGTTAGCGAAGCCTGCCCGTTGAACCAGTATATACATCTCTCGCTCATTGCGTGGTAAACCTCACGGACTGAGCTCTTCTTCTCTACACCATGCTCTTTAGGCCTTGCAGCCATGATTGGAACTAGTACTATTGCAGTGGCCCAGGCTTTACTTCTCAATTTATTGAGTCGAGCTCGTCTGCTATCTTTTTTGCCGCCTCAGGTAATCGCAGACCCCTCTTCTACACCTGGTGGTATGGGTGTGAGCTACACGGCAGTATCCACTTCTTTTATTTACCGATGTTTTCATCGACTGCTATCATTGCGGCTCGCTGAAGCCTTGTATGTTATCATGGTTATAGTGCAAGAGATGCTCATCTTGACATTGTCCGAGAAGACGGCCAGTTCATGGTGGCAAAATGAGTCCATTTAGTTAATTTGGAGTTGTACACCACACCTTCAATACAATGCGCCCAATTAGTATTGCAATATGTACAGCGTAAATCATTCAAATGACGACAGAGATACAAGCTTCGGGGATCACGACAGCGACGGCTTGGACTATTATCTCATGCAAGCAATAGCAGCAGGTGTTACATGCACTCAAGTGGCAAGAAACGGAAAGTGTTCGAAGTAATAGAATTAGACCTGCAACGATGAGATTGTCTTGAGGCATATATCAACACATCATATTGTATCACTCCCCATACAGGCTACTTCGTAACTCGATGATTGGGATGCCACGACGATGCTTCAATCAACGAAGGCTGAATCCGATACAATCGGGAACCAGAGTTATTGCTCTGCACGATTTTCTGACTCTGCATATGCCAAGCTTGGCAATTATAAACACCTTGTGCAGTCTAGAAGGCTTTGGGGAACTCCTGAGGCTACCAAGCGAGCCTGTGCAGACCAACTGTCGCCCCAGACTTGCTCAACGGTCGAAATTGGTCACGTCGCACTCGATTTAGTTGCCGGGATTCACAGCAGGTCGATTTCCGCCGTATCAGTCAGGGCCAGATACGACGCACCGAAAACTGGTCCAGCTTGCAGCAAGCTGAACGGCTGCCCCAGCGCCTAGTGCCCTAGTCGCGGGCGATGTCTCCTAGTCGTCTGCAGCGTCTGCAGCTGCTACTCCACAAGCCCGCAATCTTAATAGAAACTTATTTATATTCTTCTCCATGATTGCGCACATGATGAGGAGGTTTGTGAGGGGTTTGTTACATCTCGTATCGGCAGATGCCGGCGATTTTCTGCTGCGAAACCCTTTCCCCATGTCCTCTCTCCCCCCCCTCCACAATACCGGAGGGAAACAAAAGAGGTAGGTGGTCAGCAAAAAAAAAAAAGATTGGCCCCGGCAGTTATGAACGAGACGGAGTTTTGGGGTCCAAAGCGTAACAGAGTTGGGTACTCTAGCTCGTCGCTGTCCCCTCTCCCAGAAGCAAGGCAAGGAAAAAAAATTAGGCGCCTTTGTAGCGCCCTCTGGCCGGCGAATTGTCGGATCTCACCCCTCCAATCTCATAGGCCATTATTCCCCAACGCCGTTGACGTCGACGCCAGGTAAACGGCCTCATCGGCGCATCTCATTCTGCTTCTGCGCATCGCTCGATATACGCTCTCACTCATCGGTATCCGTCTCCGCCGTCGTTGATGCATCGAGGCGGGCGAGCGAGACGTGTCGAAAATGGTTGGCATCCCCACCAGATCAGTCTCGTGCCTCACCTGCCGAC
>JARDXD010001273.1:0-11995 GCA_029218145.1 Aphanocladium album
GGAGAGGCTGATGATTGATGGGAGGGGGATGATGGAAGAGTATGAAGAGTTTGTGTGGTTAAACAGGCACGAGGTGAAGACCGTGGCGATTTGCAGGATGGGTGCGAAGCCGACGGGGGATGGCGATGAGGCGTACGAGGTTGTAGAGGAGGTGGCTGTTTGAGTCGTCGCGAGGCAGGAATGTAGACAAGGACGTTGTATCGTCTTCAAGTTAGCCGCTGCCGCCTTTAAAGGTTTGAACTGTCCTGCATGATGTGTGAAGATCCATTGGAACAAGGTGTTTGTCGTTGCCATGATCAATGACGAGTCATTGCGAACTCTTTGGAAGGATGTATAGCTGCTATCTTCACTTGTTCTTTACGTAGCGGGGACGAATCGTCACGATCTAAATTGCATGCCACGGCACATTTCAAAGCCACTCTGGTGGCGCTTACAAGAGACTTCGCTGTTAGTTTGCCCAACTATAACAAAGTTACTGCATGCTGGCATAGCGTAAGATTCTCTGGACATGCCGCATCTTCCCTCTATCCAACCCTCGCGTGTCAAAGTTCTATAATCTACTTCACAAGAGGTGAAGGGTTTCTATTCAATTATCCATCAAGCTACTTTGCTGCGATGCGCGCGTTATATTTCAAGAGCTGGTATGTTTCGGTTTGCATACACAGGCTCTCTACCCGACCTGATGCCGACAGATCCCCAGGCCCCAGGTATCGCAGCCTTGTTGTAACATTCGAATAAGCGGCCGAGTAGATCGCAGGACGCCACCATACGACAAAGTCACATTGCGTTCCAACACCAATGCTTCGAGAGCTTTTCTTTGCGTCGGGTCCAGAGCCATAGTTTCGAACAAGGCTCGTAGTTTATCCACGGACGGACCCGGGTAACAATTTATAAGCAGTATTAATCACGATCGAATATTGTTTGAGATAAACAATATTCTGAAACCTCGATTTGTGGAATCCTCAAGCTTCCGCATCCGTCCGTACCGATTGAGTGGCGATCAAGTCCGTAAGTCTGCGCAAGCTGCTTCTACTTTTGCCTGTTTTCTCAAGATATTATTCCGCAGCAGTTTTTAACAATACTAAACTAAACAGTCCCATATCGTAATCACATGATTGCAATCGTGCGTGCCGCTATCTAAACCATCAGCGTCCTCACTGGATACGGAATACAGGGTAAGGTAACTGCCATATACTGCCAGATACCCTGCCATTACAATCAGCGATAGCTGAGGTTATTTCTACGGTGATACTGGTTGTCCAGGATGCATGATTCATCTGAAATGTTCTCGCACAGAGTGATGACAAAACCGTGGTGGCAGTGTAGCCTTGGTTGACGCTGTGCAGAGCAGCCCACCGTTGAGATGACGACTGCTAGCATGTCACTGCCGAGATCCTGATTGCCGCAAATACAGCCACCGCACATTAGTCTCATGAAATACTTGCCAAATCGGAAGACTGACCACTGGAGCCATTCAATGCAACTCGTGGTACAGCAGTCGTAATGTTCTGTTCTGGTAGTTCCATGCTACAACTACCTCGACTAATATGGCCGAAAGCGAGAAGGTGTTTCCGTTGGACAGGTCGGTTATATTAACCAATCGACTAGGATTAGAATTAGAAATAAACTATTTCGTAACCGGGCTCGCGCGCTGCAGATGAATTCCAGTCTTTACAACACTAGCTATTTGTGGGTCACGGGTAGCCTAGGTAAAGTCTCAATTGGAGGAAGATGGCCGCATTTTGTGGTGAGATTAAAAGCGCCGTTCTGCAAGTTCTCACACAAACTACAAAGAAAACAAGCCTAGCACATCGTCCCATCACATTCAAGATGCCACGCACTTTGGAATTGTTGAAACTGCCAACGGAGCTAATAAGGAGCATCGTGTGGCAGCTGGATGACGAGGCTAGCATCTTCTCTATCGCACGAACATGTCATCTACTATTCGACATTAGCATCGAGTATCTCTACCTCTTCAATTGTGATAAGCATGAAGGCAGTGCTATTGACTGGGCGACGCAGTGTGGACAGATTGGAGTGCTCCAGCGAGTGGCTCGACTTGGTCTGGCTGTTCACAGCCAGGACCGTTTGATGATGGCTGTTTGCAGTGATAACCTCGAAGTATTGCAATTTCTTCTGCAGTCTAGCCCCACGGATTGGTTGCTCGAGACTGTTGATACTTTGCTTTCCGAGGGTATATCACTGGTGGAAGTGGTTTCTGGAAGAGGAGACTTGAAAATGGTGCAGGAGCTACTGAATTTCGGCGTTGCCATTGAAGGCGAGTCTGCGCCGTCGGCAGTACATACAGCAGCCAGTTATGGATATTCGGAAGTGGTGCATCTTTTATTGGACTATGGGGCAGATGGAGCTGTTGTCGATAGTGCGAGAGAAACACCGCTCCATGCGGCAATCCACGGTGAGCACCAAGGTGTGGTGGAAGTTCTGCTCAACTGGAACAGTGTCCTAGTCAACAGCGCAGCCTCGGATCTCCGCACGCCCTTGCATCTTGCAGCTACTATCGGCGCTCTTGGCATATTGAAACTACTCTTGGAACACAATGCAGATGTGGCTGTAGCGGATGATGAGGGACTGAGTCCGTTTTTGGCAGCCGTGCAGCATAATCAGATCCAGGCAGCTATGGCTCTACTAGATGGAGGCTCGGAAGTCGGCAACTGCACAAAGGATGACATACAGAGCACGGCGCTCCACTTGGCAAGCCGAAATGGCAATACAGAAATGATGAAGATGCTGCTCGATCGAGGTACAGACCCCTCTGCAGTCGACGCAAATGGGTGGACGCCGTTTGCCGTGGCTGTTAACAAGAATCATGTCGAAGCCGCGAAACTTCTCCTCGCAAATGGCGTGGATGTCAATGCGCCAGACGGGCAAATCAAATCACCAGCACTGTGCGAGGCTGCGCGTCAGGGAAACATTCCAATGGCCAAACTACTACTGAAACATGGCGCTGATATGGAAGGAACTGACAGAATCGGATACACTGCGCTAGTGAGAGCCGCCAACAACGGTCATGTTGCCATGGTTAGATATCTCTTGAACAGAGGTGCCAATAACTCGCATATTACAAAATCGAAATGGACAGCTTTCGATGGTGCAGCGCAGGAAGGGAGCGTCGAATTAGCAACACTGCTTCTAAACCACGTTACGGCCAGAGGCGGCACAGTGTATGACCTTCACGGCTTCGAACCAATGCATACTGCATGCGCCAATGGTCACGTTGATTTCGTGAAGCTGCTGCTCCAACATCAGCCAGAGGCCATTTCCAAGCCAAAGGAGAACGGCCAGTTACCAATTCATGCTGCAGCGGAGGCAGGAGAATTGGAGATGCTTCAATATTTGCTTACTGTTGAGAACGGGCCAGGCATGGACGCCATTGATCCAGTAGGCAGGACACCGCTGTTCTTTGCCTCTCGTTACGGATGCATATCCATTGTTCAATTTCTGCTAGACAACAAGGCGAGCACCGAGATAAAGGATAGATATGGCACATCTGCAGTCTCAACCGCGGCTCGTAACGGACACGGCCGAGTCCTGAAACGTCTGATACCTGCTAATCCGGCGGTATTGCTGTGGCAAGACAGCTTCGGCCATACCCCGTTCTGGTGGGCAAGCAGATGCGGCAGTAAAAAATTCGTCAAACTGGTCAAGCGGCTAGCTCTTGAGAACGGTCTCTCGGAAAAGCAATTGGAAGTGTATAATGGCCCTAAACAGCTCCGCAGCTTCGACGCAGACGAAAGCTGGTGCGATGTATGCACGCGACCTGTTGAAAACTGCAAATCGGCCGCTCACTGTACGGTATGCTATAATGACGCCTTTATGATTTGTCAGGACTGTCAGATGGCCGGCATGCACTGTTTGGAGGCAGAGCACGCAGAAACCAAGTGGGAAAGAAGCGGAGGATGCTTTCAATGCCGGGTACGATCGGCCGCCGATTGTGGTGAAGAATAGGACATGGATTCTATCTTTTGTCTGCATGATAACCCAAGAAGAAAAGCTGCCAGTATCCATGTGAGTCGAGGATCCGAATGTGCGCCGTTAGCACCTGCCCTACACTACGTGAGGAGAATGGAGGCACGTAGCACATGTCTGGCGGCAGAATGGGACAATGACCAAATGCGACATCTTCATCCTTACTCAAAATGACATCTATAGATTTTAAAGCAACAATCATTGGCGCCGGGCCCCTACATTCGCACGACCTAAAGCATTTGCGCGAGAAGATCTAGAGCATCAGCGGGGCGCCCGCTTGCCTCTGGGAGCTGGTGCCCGTTTTGCAATCGCTCGAGACGTTCCTCGACGCCGTAACCACGCCCGAGACTCCCAATTCGTTTTCGACGCGCCCGTCGGCTCTCGCGAGGTACCACGAAGCAATGACGCTGGGCAAGATGGCGTGCGACAAGTTTGGCCGCAGGCTGAACCTCTGGAGCCGGCCCAGCGAGGAGGGCAGGCGCCTATACCACTCCAAAGACCTCCATGGCGAGCTGCTTCGCGATTCTGACGTGAAAAACTTTACGCATCAGATGAGTGTGTGCAGATATGTCCTTATTGCCGTCGTCAGCTTTCCGTCGCAGTAGGTCTTTTTGCAAAAACCGCTGCCCCTCTGAACGGTGCGCATGCTGACGGTGAAATGAAAAGCGTTCTCGAGATGGGCAGGTCCAAGTTGGAGTGTTTCTGGGAGCTGATGGCGCAGTGCAAAAGAGAGCTCGAGGAGCAGAACTGCCATCTGCGGAACGTGTTATCGCAGCTCGCGCATTCGCCATGGCTCGCGTTGTACTCGGCCGAAACGGGTGCGGGTGTCGACGCTGGCAACGCGCTGGGACAGCTCGGGGCAACCATGAACATGATAGATGCGTATATAAACTTGATCAAAGAGCACATGAGTCTAGTCAGAGGCATGCTGTCTTGAGACATTCACGACCGGAGCTGCTCGGTTCGCAGAGATGGGCCTCCATCGCCGTCAGTATATTACAGCGTGTATTTCAGAGCGATTGAGTTCTTAGAGCGTATGCATCTATACATTGGATCTGAATAAACAACTTTAGATTGATGCTGTGATTTGCCCACCGGCAACGAAGCCAGAACGTATACTCGCTGATAAATTTTGTTTTCTGTTGTTCTATTGTTTTCTGGTGTAGAACAAGTAGTGAATCTGAAATGACGCAACAAACAGTGATGTCATGTATTTTTGGTTGAAAATACACTTGACGTTCAGATGCACGCTATAACATGCGTTCAGAAAGCTCTAGACTTGATGTAGGCCAAATGTCTTCCACCGTTGCCTACGATGAAAATGCTTATCATAGGTATAACGAAAATGGTAAGAAAGGTAGTACTCTTGACAGAACAAGTCGGCTTCAATGCTCAAATCGGAGCATCGAGGTTGCAATCGCCAATGTTGAGTACAAAGAGGATTGCTGTTAGGGGCAGGGCGTGGGAAACACTGTATCAATCTTGATCTAAATGCAATATATTCATACCCAACTCCATACATGCTATATATTTCACGTTATTCTTGCCTGCAGAGCACTTTTGCCTTGCAAATCACATTCTGGTACTGCATCTGCGCGCCGTGCTCGTCGCCGCGCTTCACCACGCCGGGAAACACAACGCACGTAATCTCGCGCTCCGTCAGCCCGTCGTCGTCGTCCTCGGCGCCGCCAACGTCCTCCATCATGCTCGGCTCAAAGACGACGCGCTGGTGCGGCAGCACCTGCGGCATGTATACCCTTAGCACGGCCTTTTGCACGACGAGCAGCCGCGCGAGCTCGATGGAGTTGTTGACGAGCACGCGCAGCGCGGCGTCGCGGGGGCCCTCGGCGGCGGCAGCCGCGTCGCCGGTTAAGCGGTTGAGGATGCGGTTCGTGCGCTGCACGACTTGCTCGGCAAACGTTGTCGTGTCTTGCTGCAGGAGCTGCGGCGCTTCTCGTCGTAGTAGCGTGAGCGTGGAGGCGCGCCATTGGTTGACGGGTTCTTGCTCTTGGCCGCAAAAGGAGGAGAGGAGCTCCTCCATCTGGCGAAACAGACCTGTTTGCTCTTTGGACAGGCCGACAAAGTACGAGTCGAAAATCATGTCCACCAGGATCTGCGATACGACCGACTGCAAAAAGTGCACCTTGGCCGTCTTGGCCAGCTCTTCATACATTGGTACCAGCTGGCCGATTTCTGTCATCGTTTCCTCGTCCAATTTTGACAAGTCTACCGTAGTCAGCCCTTTGCCCTAAGCATTTCATACGGATCCAGCACTCACCAAGCTTTGCCTTTCGGAAATGCGAAATCACCCAATTCTGCAGCCCATTTCCCAGTCTTGCCATGCCATCCCCAAAGACCTCATCGCTCGTCTGCCCATCCGCCCTGGTGCTCGTGCTCACAAACTCTTTGAGGCCCCTCACCTGTGCTCGCAACCCACGAATCTCCTCGTCCCTCTCTTTGAGCTCCCGCCGCAGCACCTCCCACCCATGTCGCAGCTCCTCTCGTTCCGCCTCGCGCACGTCCAGCTCCGTCCGCAGCAGCCGCAGCTCCGTGTCGGTCCGCAGGTACTGCTGGTTGAGCGCGCTGTGCCTCGACTGCCAAAACGTCGCCGTCTCGCTCTCGTTGGCGCTGAGCTTGTCCAGCTGGTGCTGGAACTCGCGCTCCATTGTATCCATCTCGTGCTCCAGGTACGCGATCCGCTCGTCCTTTTGTTTAACCTGCGCCGCGAGGCTCGCCGATTCGCGCTCGCGGTCTCGCTCGCGCTCGCGCTGCCTGTCCTTGGCCGTGCGCGACGACGATGTGCGTGTGACGGCGCTGCTGCTGCTGGAGGTACCGCCACTCGTGGCAGCTGATTCCTTTTCCTTGTCTTTTTCTTTTTCTTTATCCGCCGTTTCGTGTGCGTCGTCGGTCACCGCGGCGGCGGCGGCGGCGGCATTAACGACGGCCACACGCTGTGGCATGGCTGGTAGATGGCTGCCTGCGCCGCTGCCTGCGCTCACGCCGGCGCCAGACGCCCCTGCAGAAGCACCACCACCCCCGGGCCCGGCGCTGGGATGATGATTGTGTCGCGAGGACGAGGCTGTTCGCAGCACATGGGTGGTCCCGGCGCCGTGCACGCGGCGCTTGTCGGAGCTCATGGCAGGCTTCTGTCTGTGTCGTGTGCGTGGGTGTCAAGTCGTTACAGGTCGTCACGCATCGTCGCGTCGCGGGGGAGGTGTCGTTTGGGAGCGACAAGGTGGCACGCCAGTGGAATTTCCTCTGCCTGATCTGACTGCGGCGGTCGAATGCCAATCTGGCTGCCTGGCGCAGGTTGATGGAGCGCATGGAGGAGGAAGCCGTCATTGAAGCGAGGTCAGGCAGTGGAGGCTCACCGCGGGGTTAGTGGGGTGAGCCACTGCGCCTGTGAGCTGGCCTCTGGTCCAACTTGGGAGGGGTGCATGAACCGTTATACCAATAGATGAAAGATAAAATAGCATTTTACCATTCTTTGCAAGAATCGTGTCACGGCAGCCGCTGAGAGTAAAAGTTGCAGCTGCTCCGATCGCGGGATCGAAGCACAGCCTATGGCGCCGCTGAGAACAGAACAATGCGCCAAGTCGATTCCAGCATTAACTACCTAGTGATATCGCTCATTGACCTTGTTGAATAGCTAGGTGCCATTATATACGAGTCGATATCCGAGAAAGTTTGTTTAGATGGCGTGTTGGCGGCGCCACTGTTAGAAGACTGAGATCATTACAGGATGCCTGCCCATTCTTCTATTGCCCCAACCTCTTGATATTGACTGTCTAGCTTCTTTAGAGGGCATGTGGGCGGCAAGTCTAGAGTCTCATAGGCGAGTATTACGCATATTTTATGAAGGACTGCTTTTCCAACCAAACCAGACTCCATTATCCAATCAATGCGATTTCGTATCGGCTTCTTTCAGCGACTGATCAAACGTCTCGTGAAATTTCACCACGCCCTGCGGATACTCCCCTCCATCCAGCACGACGCTCATGAAATAATGCGGCGGCACCCCTTCCAACGTCAACCCGCGCCCGGCGAAAAATCCAAACTTGTTGTACAATTCCGGATTGCCCAGAAGCACGCACCCCTGCACGCCATCCATGTCTCTCAACCGTTCGAGACTCGCCTCGATGAGCATGCGGCCTACACCCTGACGCTGTCGTTCGGGCGCCACGCTGATGGGACCGAGTCCGAGCCATGTCTTGGCGGGCGTTGGTGTGATGGTGACGGGGGAGAAGGCGACGTGGCCGATGATGTCGTGGGAGGATGAGGAGGAAGAGGAGGAGTCGGTGGCGACGAGGGAAAGGGTGAGGGCGGAGGCGGCGCGGAGGTCGTCGACGATGAAGGCCTCGCGGGCGGTGGACTTGGCAAAGGCGATGGCGGTGAGGGAGTGGATGGCCTCATGGTCGGCGGGGGTTTCGGGTCGGATTGTAACAGGCATGATGTCCTTTTGTCGCTCGAGTATTCCAAGAATGGACGAGGGGAAGATGATGGTCGGCGGTGGTATGAAAAGGTTGTGGTGAAAGGTGTAAGTGAGATTGCGGCTGTGAGTCACAGCTGAAAACTCCACTTGGTGTTGATGCAGCATTGGGGCATAATTGATAGTCATTTATTAATATTTGTGAATATGTATTTTGTTTGAAGTTTGCTGGGACAAGTTTCGTTTTGGCTGAACGTGATTATATCGATCCAACGACGGTTGTCTTAGGGTCGGTTGTCACTTTATGTGCAAAGTCCCACCAGTGGTTGCCAATTTCGCTGATAGATGGAGCTGCTCGCGCCTGCGATAGCCGCTCCAACCTGTTTTTTCTCTCTCTTTTTTTTTCTATTTCTTTTCTCAATTACTCTTACCTTGACTATTTATTCTCAAGTATACTCTCACAAGTTTTGCTGGCATGTGTTGGTTGGCCGTCGAGACTGCCTAGAACAGGGAGGATCTGGCCAAGGCCCGAGGCGGGTGCGTGTCTAGGTCATTAACCACCCTGTAAAAAAGAAAAAGGGAAAGAAAAAACCCCTTGATCTTGTTGCTTCATAAAAGTACGTTTTGACTATCAAACAATAACATGCAATCTGAAAAACAACACTGCCGGTTCATTTCTACCGCTGTATTGGCGTTTATGCATGTCGGCCTAGACACATGGCTTCGGCGACAGGGCGCATTCTAGCGCGAGATTTGCAAATCCCAAGCTGGACCGTCAGGAAGTGGCATGTTTTACAGTGTGTTGCGTACTACAGCGTCTGTGCCGCTGGAGGCGCATATCTGGACGTTGGCTGCATGTCTGTCAAGCCTCAGGCAGCAGGATACAGTGTCGCGGAAGGGCCTGAGACTGCCGTTGGCAGGCAAGACATGCCGGCTAGACCATCTATTTGTAGACGGTTGCATGGCGGAGGACGCCTGCGGCGACGGGTTGTGCAGTGGGCGTGCTCCCGGTAGGTTGACGAGAATCCAGGGCATGCAAACCTGGCGACCCAGCGGGTATGTGCGTTGGCTGTTGTTTCTGTTCAGCCATTGTGGCCTGGGCTGGAGACAAGAATAGACATCGTGGGGTCTCGGAAGAGTGGTTGGGGCGAGATTATTGGTTATGGTGCGGGCGGCATCTGGTGCTAGAGGCAGAAGGCGTCGAGCTGGCAGTGGGCGGTGGATGCTGCGGTAGGGGTGGGCAGGCGTGGATGGGCAGACTAAAGATGCGTCTAGTTTGGAAAAGGGACCACCATTTGGCAGTTGGTCAAGGAATAAGTGTGAATGCGAGTAATTGCTGGGCGCAGATGGAGGCTAGCTTGGGGCAGGTGAGTCAAGTGTCTCGCTTTGCTGCGGGCAAGCCTCGGACTGGAATGCAAATGATTTCGGAGAGAAAGGCAAGCGAGTAAATATGACGTTGATGTTAAACAGAGGACAGTGTGATGTTGGCAAGTGAAGCGTTCAAGTACCAGTAGTTGCAGTGTAAAAGAGTCGTGATTTATTACTTGGGGCTGGAGGATCGTGGGGTCAGGGGTCTAGCGTGGGGCTAGGACGTGATGAGATGCAATTGTCGAGGAGAACCGAGCAGATGAGAGTAGGAGAGTAACCATTGACTAATTGGAAAAGCAGGCGACGTCTCCTGGTGACCCGAGTCAGCCACCTGCAGATGAAGAGAGCGACCACTGCAGGTGCAGCGTGAGGCGTGAGGCGTGAGGCGTGAAATCGCCGGCAGGGGTGAGGGCGTGGGCGAGATGGCCTCATGCAGGCCTTGGTTGGTGTCGAGTCAGTCAGGTGCGCTGTCGCATGTCCACGTTTTGTCTCTGGCTTTGGCGTTGGGTAACTGGTTTTATAGAATCGTGAATAGAGCAGATGGTGAGAGGAGATGGGTGCCAAGATATCTGACAAGGGTAGAGAGGGTGCAGGGGGAGCGCCGTTGAGGGCTTGCCAAGGGGCGGGAACTGAGGAAAACAAAGAGTTTGGAAATTGTGTGTAGAGTGATTGCGCGTGTTGGAGAGAGGGCTGGATCAAAAAGGAAAAAGTCTAATCATGACCGTCGTTGAAGAGTGGTGGCAGTCGAGGGCACGAGGAAGGAAAGCGATGCTCACATGTACCAGTAGCTGCAGCGGGTCAGGGGACGAATAGGTACATGTATTGGAGAGGTACTTGGGGCGTGTATTTGGCTGCAGTGTCTTGGGTGGAAGCGGGACCGCCGAGACGAATGCAGCAGGGAGGTAAAAATGGTGAAAAAAAGAGTGCGAGTTGGTATGTTGATTTTGTATGCTGGGTAATTTTTCTTTGAATTCTACTGTCAGGTTTGAGCGTCAAGTTTGTGCTCTTTCTTTACAGATCAAGGCAAGTTGAGAGTACCAGTGCCAAAAGGGTACCTGATGTACTGCTATAAGGCTGCATCAACTGATCTAGGCCACGCCCCCAGCCAGCCAGCCAGCCAGCCAGCCAGGCTCAGGTAGCCATTGGGACTGGCAGTGGCTGGCTGCAGCGCTGTGGGCCGCATTCAGCATAGGCATGACTAGCCTGGTACTGTAAGCCTGTAAACGTGGATTTTGCTTCTATTTGCAGCTTCTTTTTAGCGGCTCCTTTGCTTGTTCAGCAGTCTCGAGGCTCCCGTGTCTCGCCTTACCCGCTGTATTTTTTCATCTTCAGCACTCGTGCCACATCCACACCACCACCATCACCATCCTTTTACTCGTTTGCTCTCACCACGCTGCACGCCCTCTTCCACCCCTTGTCTCGTCCCCTTCTTGGCCTTTGATTATTGCTTTTCCTTGTCCCTGTCAGTTTCTTATTCTCTCTTCTACTTCCTTTCCCTTTTCGACCAGACAAGAGATATATTCTCAACTGCTCCCCTTGCCGCCTCTTGCGACTGCATTTCCCGCTTCATTTCGCTTCCATCCGTCCACAAGTCACCACCACCAACCACATTGACCCGCCAGGCTTGCAACCAAATTACTCTCAGCCAAGCAACAACAACACCACCACCACCACCACCAACACTCTCGCCTGCTCATTTACCGCCCGCACCACCAAGACCAGCCCTCTTCCACTCTCGACCCAACCCTCACACACAAATTACGCCCAAAACATCTCGACCCGGCTCGACGCTCTTCTCTCCCCTAACCAACATTGGCACCTGCGTTTGCTCTGCCTCGCTGCACCAAACCGCACACTCTCTGCCTCTCGGCCTCTCATCGCCTCCTCCCATCCTTCACAGCGGCCATGTTTACGCAGCCCGTACCATCGCCTAGCCCGGCGCCGCAGCCCTCCACCACAGTGTCACCCTCGCGCTCCTCTCGCCTGCGCGGCCTTAGCTACCTGCGCAACTACACCCACAACCATCTGCTCTCCCGCGACGCCTCCTCGGCCTCCTCCCCCTCGCCCTCGGGCACCACCACAGGCACCACCACCCCGCGACAAGCAGCCGCCGGCCTCACCAGATCCGTCTCGTATACCCCAGGCGCCCTCACCTCCCAGACCTCCTCCTCCTCCGCCAACCGCCTGAGCCTCGTCAGCTCGACACCCGAG
>JARDXD010001290.1:0-11931 GCA_029218145.1 Aphanocladium album
CGCCCGCACGCTGTCCGCGAAGTACTCGCACACGCCCAAACTGCCTCGCGCCCGCTTTTGATTTCCTGCCCCTAGTCGAACTGGGACCTGCATCGCAAAACATAACACACATTTCACCATGGCGCGTCGACGCACTCGAGCGCAAGAGCCTGCCGAGGCCGACCCCGTCGAGGAGCAGCCGCCTGTCCAGGAGACGCCCGCGGACAATCACGACGACGACATGGCCGACGGCGATGACGACGAAGATCAGGAACAGCACAGCCTCGTGTTCAACGAGGAGCTCTCGTGGCGCCCGGCCAAGCCCATACCCAGCGCTACCCTGCTGGCTCGTCTCGAGCGCCTTTCCAAGGAGCTCGCCGACTTTGACCAGGGTTGCGTCCAGCTCGACTCTCTCAAGACGGTCGCCGCCCAGCTCGCCCACCGCAACCTCCTCCAGCACAAGGATCGCGGTGTCAAGGCCTACACGGCTTGCTGTCTGGTCGACCTGCTACGGCTCTACGTACCAGACGCCCCCTTCACAGATGACCAGCTCAAGGTGCGTGCCTTTTGCCCAAGCTTCGCGAGGCGTCAATTCTCACTCTGTACAACGCATACTAACTTAATTGTGTAACCAGATGATGTTTACCTTGTTCGTCAAGGAAATTCTGCCTGCCCTTCACGACCCTTCAAATCCATACGATAGCCAGCACAAATATGTTCTCATGTCTTTGACCGAAGTCAAGAGTATCTTGCTTATCTGCGATATTCACGGCGCCGATGATTTGCTCCTGCGCCTCTTCAATTCCGCTTTCGACGGCGTCTCGACGAGCTCCAAAGCTTCACCCGACGAGCAGGTTGCCAAGGATGTCGAAATCCACTTGACCGAGATGCTCCTTCACCTTATCGAAGAATCGCCTGGTAGTGTACCGGCCAGCGTCATTGATGCGATTATCAGCCAGTTCCTCCGAGCTGCGCCTCCTGGCGGAAACAAGTCTAAAGAAGCCAATGGCAAACAGTCGACGCTGCTGCACAAGACGGAGCCTCCTGCGTATATCATGGCCAAAAATATCTGCAATGGCTGCGCCGATAAAATGTCCCGTTATGTCAGCCAATACTTTAGTGATGTCATTCTAAATGCCTCTGGCTTCGCTACCAAGAACGGCTACGGACAAGGTGGTGATGATTCCGATGAGGAAGACGCCAATGCAGGTCCGTCCGAGGCTGACCTGAAGAGCCTCCGCCAGGCACACTCGCTGATTCGAGAGCTATGGCGCGCTGCGCCTACGATTCTGCAAAACGTGGTCCCCCAGCTTGATGCTGAGCTGTCGGCCGATAATGTTCATCTGCGTCACATTGCCACCGAGGCATTTGGAGACATGATTTCAGGAATTGGCGCTGCCGGCCCTCCTCCGCCTCCTGCCCTCGACCCCGCCGCTTATCCTCCGTTGCGATTGATGGATGAGCCCGTCGCTTCTCCCGAAGCCAACGTTCTTACCACACCATTCTCACCTCTGTCGTTTGCGCAGACACATCACGCCACATATCGTAACTTCGTAAGCAGAAAGAATGACAAATCCGGCACTATTCGTGCAACTTGGGTCACGGCCGCCGGTCACATCATCTCTACTTCTGCTGGTGGCATTGGTCTGAGCAGAGAAGACGAAACTGAGCTCGTTCGTGGTTTAGTTGACAAGCTTAGCGATAGTGAAGAGAAGGTGCGATTGGCTGCCGTCAAGGCCATTGAGTTGTTCCAGTTCAGAGATGTCATTCTCAAGCTCGGCGCCACTGGTGGTGTGGACAAGGAAGGCTCCCTCTTTGCCAGCTTAGCTGATCGATGCCGTGACCGAAAGGCTTCTGTTCGTGTGGACGCCATGGTACTGCTTGGGAAATTGTGGGCAGTCGGCGCTGCAGATATCGAGGACGGCCAGGAAGCCGTGACTGCGTGCCTTGGTGGTGTTCCTTCCCGCATCATCAACTCTTTCTATGCCAATGACTCGGATCTCAACGTTTTGCTTGATCGCGTCATGTTCGAGTGCCTTGTTCCCCTCAAGTTCCCCTTGGTCAAGGGCAAGTCTGGCAAGGGCAACTCTAACAAGAACACCATGAGCCAAGCTGAGCAGGACAGCATCCGTGCCGAGAGAATTCTGCTAATGCTCAAGGCTCTGGATCAGCCCGCACAGAAGGCCTTCTTCGCCATGCAGGCACGTCAGCCGCAGTTTGCCAAGGGTGTCGGTATCCTGATTCAACAGTGCGAAGCATACAACGGCGGTGTCATTGACTCCAACGATGATAAAGTCAAGGCCAGCCTCGCCAAGACGATCGACTGGATTGGGCGCTTCTTCCCTGACGGCTTGAAGGTCCGTGGAGACTTGCAAAAATTTGCCAAGCTGAATGAGCGCCGAAGCTACCAACTTGTTAAATACGCCATCGAATCAGAGAGCGATTTCAAGACTGTCCGAAGAGCCATCAGTGAACTCATCACGAAGCTGCAATCGAGCAACGCCGCTGTGGCTCTCGACACCATCATCCCTCTTCTGTACCGATCCAGCTCTCTCATGTTCAATCGGAGTCACCTGGCCACAATTATGGATTTTTCCAAGAGCGATAAGAACGGTCTTGCAGCGGTTGCCCACCTCGTTCTCAACGACATCTCTCAGCGCAACCCCGATCTGTTCAAGGCACACTCGGAAGAACTCCGCAAGGAGATCATTGAGCAGGCTCCTTCCGAAAGCAAGTCTAATGACCCCTCTGTGGTTGATATCCTGAAGGCCTATGCGTCGTACGCCAAAAAATATCCCAAAGACGTTAATCTCGACCGAAGCTTCGCACAGACTCTTACCAACTATGCCATGTACGGCACGCCACCAAAAGCAGCAAAGTTTGCTATCAACATCATGCTCGCCAAGGAGGACGACAAGAGCAAAGTTACGGCGACCAACCTGTTGCGAAAGACGATGCAAGATCTTGCCTGGGGCAAACCGCACTTCTTGAACAAGCTTGCTACGATCTGTCAACTAGAGCGACTTGCCCCTAGTGTCACAGTAGACGAGGGAGATGCTATCCAAGATCTCACACTCAAATCTATTCTTCGCCAAGTGCACACGGACGCCAAACCGGGACAGGATCCATCATGGGTTGACGACGCTGAGATGGACGATGAGATTCAGGCCAAATGCTTGGCTCTGCGCATCCTTGTCAACCAAACTATTGCCAGCCAAAACGAGGCCGATGCTGAAACAAGGGCCAAGACGGTGTTCAAGCTGCTCAAGACGTTTGTGGTTAACGAAGGCGAATTCTGCAAGGTCAAGGATACCCCTCAGCATCACAAGAAGAGATTACGCCTTCTGGCCGGTCTATTGATGCTGAAGCTGTGCACCATCAAGAAGTACGATGACCAGCTCGACCCTGTCACATTTAACAAACTTGCAGAGTTGGTGCAGGATAGTGAGGTGCAAGTCCGCCGCCGCTTCATGGAGAAACTGCAGAGCTACCTCACACACAGCAAGTTGCGAGCACGCTTCCTCACGATGCTCTTCCTCGTGGCTTTCGAGCCCGCAGCTGAGGTCAAGAGCCGCGTCGAAACCTGGCTTCGATCCAGGGCTCTGTACTACGCCGAGGCCAAGAAGGAAGTCATGGAATCCATCATTGGACGCCTTATTCCTCTCCTGGCCCACCATCCCGACTATAGCGCTGGGGTAGACGATCTGGCAGACTTTGCCAACTACTTCCTGTTCTACCTTAACGCGGTGGCCACAGAGACGAACCTAGGTCTTATCAGCAAATATGCGGAGCGAACGAAGCAGACTCGCGACGCAATCAACCCTGACGCTAGCGAGAACTTGTACGTCCTCAGCGACTTGGCGCAGACCATCATTCGCAAGTTCCAAGACAAGAGAAACTGGAGCTTCCGAGTGTACCCCGGCAAAGTTGGGCTGGCCACAGGTCTCTTCGCGCCTCTCCCTTCTAGTGTCGTGGCAGAGGAGATTGCCAAGAAGCAGTACATTCCTGATGCGCTGGATGAGAAACTAGACGGTCTACTTCGCTCGTTTGAGCGCAAAAAGGTATGCCACTGGGTTCAACAAATACGAACGGGGAAGATTCAAATCTAACAACAAAATAGAAGCGCAAGTCGATGCATGAACTTGGTGAGCCCTCAGCCAAGCGCTCAAGAACACAGATCAAGACAGTCATTCGCGAAAAGGCAGCGCCGAAACCCAAGGTCAAGAAGGCCAAGAAGGTCAAGGCTGTCAAGCCCAAGAAGCGGCGCGAATCACCAGCCGGAGAACCCGGTGAGCGTCGTCGCAGCAGCCGGGTGACCAAAACGTCCGACTACAAGGAGCGCGACGACAAGGACGACGAAGACGAGATGTTAGACGGTGTCGCGGAGTGGAAGTATGGCGACGACGACTCCTCGGACGACGAGAGTGATGAGGAGGCCGAGTCCGGCGAGGAGTCGGGTGCCGAGGAAGAGGAGGAGGCAGAGGTGGAAGAGGAAGAGGAGCAGCAGCCCCCGGCCAAGAATGGTCGGCGTACACAGACGGCCAAGCCTGCTATCAAAGCAAGTGTCTTGGCAGGCGCCCGCCGAGGAGGACGATCTAAACGATCCTCTCGCGGGGACGACATGGACACGGACGAGTAAGGATAAGGGCGAGAGAATGTCGAACTGAATCGAAAAAGAAAAGCGCCGGTCATTTTCTTTCTTGTCAACTATTATTCCTTGTTGATTTTTTCCCTCTTGACGATGATGTCTTTTGGTGTTTTAATTGCTTGTCTTGTTTATTCCTTTGGACCAAGAACAACTCTGGATAAATGATGAGCACACAAAGCAACAACACAGGAGAGACATTGTTGCTGTTTGTTGGTTTGGATGGTTTTTTGGTCTGGTTCTTTGGGGAATATGACTTTGTTTGGTTTTTTGGCCGGGGGGTGTGGAGGAGTGATGATATCTGGTCGTTTTGGAACTGTTTTTCTATGGAGTGTATGTCTTTTTTTACTGCTGTCATTGCTCCTACAAAATTTTTGTCCTTGTCCTTTTTTTTGCTGCCATTACTAGGTCTCTCTTCTTCAATTTCTTTTCAGTATGCCTGCTGTGGGTTTTATACATGGGGGCAGTAATATATAACTGATAACCAAGAAACACGTCCATCATACCTTGGAATCTGATCTCTTGTTTAAGCAAAGCTTTGACAACTTGTGTATTCCCATCTCTCACGCTTGCATTGGACAATCTTGTGAAAACTCTTGTTATTTGCTGTACACAACTACTTCTAAAAAACTATGAGGAAAAACAAGACTCCAAAAACAAGGAAAAGCAGATGAAGACAAATGTCATCAAGAAAGTGGTAAGATTCAACACTAAACAGTTACACAACACCTATAAAAAAACAAAACCCGCCATTCCAAAGATTAAAAAAAACCACTCTTCTCTCGCCAATGTAGCCGACGGCTTGGGCTTTCTCTTTCCTCTGCATTGAGCCAGCACATATAAGATAAAGGTAAGAAGAAAAAAACGCCGCGTGATTTGCCTTTTTGTTTTGTGAGAACAAAGTATTCTCCCCTCTAGATCGTCAAATCTCCCTGTAGTAGAAGAGAAAGGGTAGACGCGGGGGGGTTAAAAAAGGCAAAAACGCTTCATGAGGTACCAAAAAAAGAAGACACACAAAAAAATACAAATCCATGGTTATTGTGACCCTTTGGGCTGCCTTTTGATTCCTCCAATTCTTTCATTTCCAGTGTATACAATATCATTTCTTCCTCCATATTCCATTCTCGTCTTGGTTCAAATCATGTTTTTTTGTCACATCTTTTTCCCTCTTTCTCATGACGAGACGCTGGAGCCGCCGCCGCCGCCTTCCGCCAGCAGACGGTTGCGGACCGCCTCGCGATGGCTGGAGAAGCGCAGGTGCGTCTCAAACTTTTGCGCCGTCATGTCCGGACCGGGCGTGTAGAGCTTGGACGTGCAGTCCAGGCAGCGGATGCGCGGCAGCCAGGCGTACTTGACGCCGTCGGGCAGAGGCTGCGTCTGGACGGGCAGCTCGGTGATGGGGTCGAGGTACGAGTACTTCATGATGGCTTCGAATCGGTCGCCGTCGGGGTATTTCTTCTCGAGGCCCTTGAGGGCATTGACTAGCCACTCGGGAGGGTTGGGCTACGGGCGCGAGTTAGTAAGGAGAGAGTTTGTTTCGGCGACTGACTGCGTGACGGGGAGCTTACCGGAGTATGTTGCTGGCCGGGCACGGGAGGCGGCGCTGGCAGGCGGCCAATTTGGCCGGGAGGAAACTTGCCAACCACGTGAGGAAGAGGTACTGGCGTGGTGCTGACGGGATGTGAAGGTGTCGAGGTCGGGGCAGCTTTGGAGGGCACCTTGGGGGTGGCTTGTAAGGGCGTTGGAGGTTGTGAAGGCGTGTGCGAGGCACGGTATTCACCGCGCATGGCCCGCCGCAGCTTGTCCTTGTTGATTTTGAGCGTAACAACCAGGGATGTCGGTTCCTCGGTCTCGTCGCGGAAGCGGCGCGAGGTTCTCGTCTCGTGATGCAGGGCATCGGGCGTCTCGGAGCGTCCGAGGTTGGACATGCGGTGCTGAGCCACCGACGCAGCACCACGCATGCCACGTGTTCTAGCCGTGCCGGCATGCTGTGATGGCGCGGGCGACTCGGGCGCAGAGTCCTCGCTATCTTCTGATTCGGAAATTTCGCCTTCGCGGTTCGGTCGCTTGCGAATGCCGGCGGCACGCTTGAACAGACCCGTCTCCTCGAGGTTCTCAGCGGCGCCGGGCAGCACCGACGAGACAATGAGCGTGCGGATCGTCCGTTGGCGCTCGCGCAGGTCGGGCAGCTGGGGTCCTCCACGTCGGTTGATTGATCGCTTCTGGCGTCGTTGCTCGCGGGAGAAGATTGTTTCGTTGCGGTCCAGATCGGCGTCGCTCATCTCGTACATGTAGGGGGCGTATTCCTTGGCCTGCTGCTGGGGCCGGAAGACGGTGGGGATAGGTGTCTGCAGGAACGCCGAGACGAGGTCTGAATCCTCAATCGGGCGGCCGTCGAACGGATGGCCGACACTGTACAGACTCTTTGTGAAGAGTTGAGACTGCTCGCGGATGCAGTGCGCAATGGCTGTGGTGAACTCGCCGGAGAGGGAGAGATCTCGCGCCATGTTGGCGGCGAAATCCTCGGGGGAGTTGGAGGGGTTGTTGATTTCCCATTCGAACTGGTCAACCAGAGTGTGCTGGCCGATGGTTATGTTGAGCTTGACCAGTATTCTCATCTCGTCGTTCTTGTATGCGGAGTAGGGCAGCTCGGGGTCCAGCGCGTCTTCCTCGGAGAAGACGAAGGGATAGAAATCGTTGAGCTGCTCGCGCATCTGACCGACAATTTGGTCAAACACAGGCTGGGCCGCCGGGGGCTTTATTCCGATATCTTCAACAAGCTGAGCGGCAAAGAGCTCGACGGCAAGGAGGCGGTCGTGGAGGTTCCAGGTAAAGGTGTCGCGCACCTTGAACTTGTCCCATTCGACTTCGATACGAACAGGGACAAGCTCCTCGTGGAGCTCCGCCTGCTTAAGCATATCCTTGCGTGCATATTTGAAAGCAGGTGTGGTGCGGCGATTGGGGCGAAACTTCTGGCCAGGGTACAGGATCTGACTGGGTGTTTTGTCGGTTCGGCCGTTGCCGTAGCCCTGATAGCCCGGGCCGTATATTCGGCTGGGTGGGAAGAAGGGCTGGTACTCTGTGCGCATGCGATGGTAGTCGGCAATCTTGTCTCGTTGGTAAGTTGTGGATATGCGCGTGTGATGGAGCTGCTCGGACAGGGCGGCGGCGGCGATGGCATCGCGCGCCAGGTAGCGCTCCACCATGAGCTTGGTGAAGGACTCTTTTGTCCGCTCAATGGGCTCGGCGGGGGCGGCGGGGGAGTTTTCGGCAGAGGCCTTGGGGTTGCTGTTGCTGTCGGACGCGATCCCCGTGGGCGTCGCATTGCCAGAGCCCGTGGCCGAGGCCGACGCCGTCGAGGGCTGGGTGGCGGCCATGGTTCAGGAAAGCAGCGGCGCGCGCAGGGCTGGCGAGGGACGAGGGCGCCGCAGCAAATGCGACGGCGCGAGGGGGACGATGACGGGGTCGCGCGGCGGGTCAATGGCGATTGATGAAGATGGGAGTATGGGGAGCGGGAGGGCGCGGCGCGGTTCGTGGGCGATGGGCGCGACACCAGTGGTCGTAAATGGGCGTGGTTTGCAAAAGGCTCCAGAGGCGTCTTGCGTCTTTGCCGCGAACAAACGAACAGGAGGCTCCTATTGACTGTGTGGCTGGAGACGGTGGCTTGGGTGGCTGATGTGTTGCGGCTGACCTTGTATATTGTGTACAGATACATATGCAGTGAGGGTGTTTGCGTGACATCTAAAGTACCTGTACTAGGCAGGCAGTTGGGCTACTGCGCGTTGCCGAGGATCTGCCGGACAAACAGATTCGGATTGTGAAGCTGCGTTGACAGGACGTGGGAGCTACAAAATGGTGTCTAGAAACTATATTTCAAGTTAGCCGAGCCACGACTTGGTCTTTTTCGCTTGGGTGACAGTTTCTTTCGTTGATTCCAGCTGTGTCGCGGTGCACTAGTCTGGATCTGTTTGCCATCTACAAGCTGCCTAGTCTCGTACTGGTTGCACAGTGAGCTCTCTGTACAGTGTATCCGGCAACTCGATAGACGCGTCAATACAGACCTCATATTCGTGCAAATGAATCTAAAAGAATGGATTCACCAGGACTTTAGCGTATTGAATAGAAGCTCAAGATTGTCGCGTGATGGCGAGGATAGAATTTGATCGTTGTCTACAGGGTAGGTTACTGGGTTGCTGCCCGCTTCACCCGTCTGTTGGCAGTGGGCTGTGAGTATTGACAGCCGCCACCCTCGATGGATGAGCAGGCGCGTAGCTGTTTTACATGTATGGATTTATGGCAACATAAACAATCTACATCTCTGCAAGCACCCCCCTGACCACGACCGCAGTGACATCAGAAGCTACGCTGCCTTCGTAAAAAGTGTGCTGCTCATCATCCACATTACACAAAAGCATGCAGGCAAGCCAGCCTGACTAGTTGACCAGGTAGCTACTACGTAGCTACTGGCTACTGACAGCTTAATGGGGGCAGCAACCCCTCCAACCCGCATTGCTTGGGCTGCGCCGTTTCAAGCACAGGAAAGGCCCAGGACAGGCCAGGACAAGCTTCTGAGCCCGCCCCTCTTTGCTTCCCACTCGACGGGACCAGGTCAGCTACCCATTTACACCAAATTTTTGGTGCGAAGCTCGCCCTCGTCCAGTCTCCATTTTACTTGCAGCCAGTCATTGTTTTTTCACCAAGCTGCCTTTTTTCCCACTTGCTACACCAAACACCAAGTCTATCTCATCCATCAAGTTGCCCATCATGTCTGAAGAGAAGGAGATCGGTACGTCCTCACACACTTGCACATCTTCACTCGTAGTCTTTATTTCGAACTCCCCGGGGCTGCACCCTGTAGGCGCCGAGTGCACCAGCTTGCGCTGCCCCTCACTCGTCTCTCTGGTGGCCTGAAATTACCCCGCCAAAAGTGTGTCGTCGCTGGGAGCTTGCTGCGCTGCTGCCCGCGACGGCACCAAAAGCGCGCACACGACCTGCTGCAATTACATTCTACGTCTGGTGCAGGCGCTGACTCGACTCTCAGATTACTCTCTCAACAACCCCGATACTCTGACCAAGTACAAGACTGCTGGTCAGATCTCCGAAAAGGTCCTCGCCGAGGTTGCCAAGCTCGTCGTCCCCGGCGCAAAGATTGTCGAGATCTGCCAGAAGGGTGACAAGCTCATCGAGGAGGAGGTCGCCAAGGTCTACCGCGGAAAGAAGGTCACCAAGGGTATGTTGCCGGCAGCTGGACAAGAGATGTAGCCCCGAATCTCGTCGCTGACACAATACGCACCAGGTTTCTCCAACCCCACCACCATCTCTCCCGCTTCCTATGTCACCCCCTACACTCCCCTGACCTCGGACGAGACTGAGGCTGCCACCGAGATCCAGCCCAATGAGCCCGTCAAGATCCAGCTCGGTGCCCAGATTGATGGCTTCGGTACCATTGTTTGCGACACCGTCATCGCCGGCAAGGATGGCGAGACCATCACCGGCCGCCCCGCCGACCTGCTTCTCGCCAACTACTACGCCAACGAGCTCCTCATCCGCCTGATGGTTCCCCCCGGCCTCCTGGCCCAGGGCACCGACGAGGAGAAGGCCAAGGCCGCCGCCAAGAAGGCTCCCACCCAGAGCCAGATCACCGCCCTTCTCGAGAAGGTCTGCGAGGCCTACGAGTGCCACCTCGTTGAGAGCACCACCTCGTGGCTGTTTGACCGCAACGAGATTGAGGGCACCAAGAAGATTGTCCTCGCTCCCACCGAGGGCGCCAAGGGTGACGGCACCCCCGAGGTTGGTGAGGTCTGGGGTGTCGAGATGGGCGTCAGCCTGGGCTCCGGCAAGTGCAAGACCCTCGACGGCCGGGCCACCCTGCACCGCCGCACCACCAACACCTACGGCCTGAAGCGCCCTACTTCCCGCAAGATTCTCTCCGAGGTCCAGAAGAAGTTTGGCACCTTCCCCTTCAGCTTGAGACAGCTCGAGGACGAGCGCGACGCCAAGTCTGGTGTCGTCGAGTGCGTTCGCGGCAACGTCTTCCGCCAGTACGAGATTGTCGGTGACAAGGACGGCGCCCCCGTCGCCAGACTGCTGACCACCATCGGTAAGTGAAAGCAATGAAAGCGACACGTGCTGGTGATGCAGAGCTAACACGAACGTGCAGCCATCACCAAGAACGGTGTCACCAAGCTGGGCGGCCCCCCTGCCCTTGACCTCAGCAAGGTTCAGTCGGACAAGAAGATCGAGGACAAGGAGATCCTCGCGATCCTCGAGCAGCCCCTTGCCCGCAACACCGGCAAGAAGAAGAGCAAGAGCAAGAAGAAGAAGACTGCCAAGAAGGCCGACTCTGACGACGATGACTCGGACAGCGAGTAAGCCATTTGGCTTTCTAGCATGAACTGCATAGTCTCATCCAATTCTTGATGTGGATCTTTGCGTGTGTTTGTCGGATATCTGCCCAGAGCAAACCCCTGCTTTATTTTGTCACCAACCACTGCGCGCGTCGGGCGGTGCAGAAGTGCACGCCGTGGCGCGCGAGGGTACGCATAGCATAGCAGCGACGAGGGCGTGTTGGAAGGCTTGTTTTGGCGTTGAAGACGCTGGACCGCCTCTGTTGCCCCTTCATTTGCGTATACATAGAGATGAAAATACATTCAATTTGGATGGGCCCGGTTGCAAACCGCTTCTCGTGACTGCAATCTAGTGCATGCGCATGCTCATTGGTGTGCTTACCCCTGAGGGATGTGACGTGTAAAGTTGGCTGTTGTGGTGAGTGAGACGGGCATGAGTGGCAAATAGTGCGCGCGATAAATGCAGCCACGCAACTCGGAAATCCAGGCATTTCCATGAGAATCGGACAAGGAAGTCATCAAGCTGGACAAGTTGCGCCACGCGAACATTCTGCCTGAGGCTTTTGTCACATTGCGGTGACCAGGCAGACATTGGTCAGTATGACACGCAGACGGTCACAGCCTACCGACAGGATGTGGTTGTGTGCGACAGGCAATAACGGACATGCACGAGAATGGAGAGGAGGATGGAGAGCAGCAGCAGAAGCGAGCATGAGCGCGCAACGTAATAATTTCGAGCACGGTAATTTTGATAGGGAGAGCGAATGTTTGACATGGGACACACCGCACCAACCCCCCCTTGCCAAGCGGTGGATTTTGGATCATGTCGTGGCTTTCACAGCAGATATGCCACCGTGGCCGTGTACGACGAGCAAGAGCCCCAGCAGGTAAGCGGAGGTTGGGACAGCGAGCAAGCTGGACGACTTCTTGGGCTTGGGACAGCCTCGGAAACAGCAATGA
>JARDXD010000295.1:0-11930 GCA_029218145.1 Aphanocladium album
AAGTCAGTATGGGCGGGGGGGAGGGACCTATAACTGACAAGGTAGGACGATGTGCCCACTGAGGGCAAGCCGATAGAGAGTCTGTGACGAGCTCACTTTGGCGGTGGAATAGAGCAATACAGCAGTGGTCCAGTGCTTTTTGTATCAGTACAGGCGCGGCGCTCTGGTTGCATGGTGTGATGTCAGTGGTGCTGCCAGCGTTAACGTTGTGGAAATACAGTAGACATGGTGATGATGGTCCAGGCGACGAGGGTGGCACCCGATACGCTGGCTGGCCTGGTGCTGGTCTAGTGCTGGCCTCCTGCTTTCTGGATTGGCTGATGGGCAGATTGGCAGACAAGCTGGTGCTGGTGCTGGTGCTTTGCTGATTTGCTGATGAATCTTCTGCTGGCGGGCTGGCGGGCTGGCTGACTGTTAAGAACCCACGTCCCGGAGCAAAATGCCCGGAACTGCGGCGATCGCCTGCCCAATGCGGGGAACCAGCCAGTCCCGTCACTAACAAGAGGGGACAAAAAAAAAGCTTGGGACACGAATAGAAGAGAAGAAAGACAAGCCAATTGCACCATCGAGTTCAGCTAATCATTGAGGATGCAGCAAGAAGAGGAAGGGGGGAAGGAGATTTGTCGGCTTTTATGAAAAGAGGCAAAAGACGAGTGAGGCAAGACGGCATCACGCGCGTCTTTCATCAGAGACAACGCACCCTTTGACCGATCCCCTGCATGCATCAGATAAGTAAGGCAAGCAGCAAGCTAGCTGCGTACGGATACATGCTAGGAAGGAAATTGGCATTGGCCCACACACAAGCTACAGAAAGCCTTTCTCTTGGACGTTTGAGAAAGCAGCAAGCAGTCACAGCCACAGCCAATGACACCATTGCCGCACCACATCGTTGACGTCTTTGTACAAGAGCATGGGACCTTTTACGCCGTTGTGCTCGGGGAAACGAAATAGTAGAAAGCTGTAGAACTACTGGGGCTTGTTGTAGATCATGTAGGCTGGCACCATCACCGCCACCCGACTACCATCCACCACAACCGAACGGCTGAAAGCTCCCGGATTTTGGGTTTGAACTTTTTTTTTTGCAGTCGGTTGCAACGTGTACCTACTTTTTTTCTTCATCAAGTTGGTCTTGCACTGTAATCCCTGCAGACCCGTTCTCCTCTTTTTTTCTGCTTTCCAATGGGACACCCAAAACAACGGATTCGTCGCCCGCGCCCGCCAAGCTTTTGGCTCACACTACCCGAGCTGCAGTGTCAAGCTTGGTGCTTCTTTGGTAAGTAGTACCCTTTTGCCTTTTCGGCGGCCGATGAGACTTGGGATCGCCGATCTGCCTCTTCTTCCTCTGCACGCTTCCTTTCCTCTCCTCCCCCCAAAGAGGACCCAGGCAGGAGGTGCAACCGTTTTCCCTCGCCTGTTAGTGGCGCCCGCCTTTCCCCTTCCCACCCAATCTCCATCCACAGCGCGTTGCCGCACACCCCAATGATGGCAGTGGCTCAGCCCATCCTAGGAGGAAAATGTCCATTTCCCAGTTTTCTCAATCCTGCTTATTAGGCCTGCACCTGGGTCTCTGTTTTGTGCCATTTTGCAAAATGCCATATATATTCTACGCCCCAGAAGTGTGGCTGAAGTTTTCGCTGCTCTTGCTCCCTCCTGCCACCATTACCACCACCATTTACCAACACACCATCATTCACCTACACCACCGTTTTTCCTTTACCTACATATAGGTACTTTGCCACAGCTGCAAAACGTCATCGTGCGCATACAAAACCAACTCGACAACCGTCATCCAGGATTCCCTACTTTGGTTTGCCATCATCAACAGAACTGCCACCATCATACCAATTTCATCAAGTTCTTAGTTCTTGATCACCGCCGCTCGATCGCGATCAAGTACACACATACCAGCACAGCAAACACATACACACTCTCCCTTCCCACCACACACAACACCACACCCGCTTTCTCTACGGGTGATGAACAATACACAGCTCGATCCGGGCCTTTCCGCCATGCTTGAGGGAACCAGTCTATCCATCGATCCCGGTGCCCTCTTGCGGCAGCAGCAGCTGCAGCCACTTCTTGAGACAGATACATCTTCTTCCCGCACAACATCCAGCTCCTCCGTGCCGCGCCTATCCACACCAGACACGGAAGAGGAGGACGACGACGAAGACTTTGAGGAAGAGGACGAGACTCCCAAGAAGCCCAACACACGCAGCAAAAACAAGATGCCTGCCGCAGCCTCGAAAACAAAATCCACATCCACCACGGCGACCAAGTCGAAACGCGGCGCCGCCTCGGGCACGGCAGACAAGCGGCGCAAACGAAACCTCGAGCGCAACCGCGCCGCCGCCTCCAAGTGCCGCCAGCGCAAGAAGCAGTGGCAGGACGGCCTCGAGCGCAAGAAGACGGAGCTCGAGAGTCGCTACAAGGCCCTTCACAGCGAGTCCAAGGAACTCATGGAGGAGGTCGCCCAGCTCAAGAATTTTGTCATGGCTCACGCCGCCTGCAACGACACCAACATTGATGACTGGATCCGCAACGAGGCCGACAGCTTTGTGCGTCGCATGAGCACCGCCCAGATGCACAATGCCACTACCGGTCCGCCAGTGACGAGTGTAGCAGGTTCGATGGCTCAGATGCGATCTCCTCCGCAAGGCAACCTCACGGCGACGCCGCCAATGAATGGTATGTTTTCATTATAGTCTTGGAATGTTCTTGATACTAATGCGATGCAGATACTCTGAACAACATGTTTGCTCCAACTGGCTCTAAAGCACCGTTTGACACGGCCACCGACATGCGACCAGGTGTCGCAGATAACACCAACCAAAACAACAATAACATTTTCAATCCAGACTTGCTCATGGTATCTTCGATGCAAGCATGATAAGATCCGTGCCATCATCCTCTTCGCTTCTTGGACCTGTCCTGTACCAATACTTTTTACGAACTTTTGCGCATTTCTCATGTTACCTCTGGAGTTGGTTCGCATTTCATCTCTTTTCACCTCTTTTCTTTTCACTTGTCGGCTCTTTTATGTGACCATGATCAAAAACAAAGCAAATTATATATGAATCGGTAGCACTGGCAACGGGCAACGGGCAACGGGCATTCGGATACTGGCGGTTTTATTTTTCCTTTTCTCATTGAGGAATTTTTTGATGATTTTACTTGACACACAAATTCCGGGGCGTTGCAACAGGGGAAACTTTCTTCTTCTTTTTTCTAAAAAAACCATCATTTTATGTAAACTCCGCGGGATTCTAGATATAGTACAATATGATTCAGCTGCAACCTCTTCTTGCTGCAAACCACTTTTACACAACAACTAAATCATACAATTGGCTCTCCATCCACTTCCACAATCTTTGTATATGCTGACCAAAGAGAAAAAAAAAGGTAATGGAATAGATGGTTGGGGGTTGTATACATGAAACCAAAAAGCTCAAATGAACTTGTGTCCCTTCTCCGCTTCTCCGCATCCTCAACGACGCTTGGTCCATCCGCGGGCGTTGGAGATGCCCTTGATGCGCTTCGTGTACTTGTCCAGGTGGCGGTACTTGGCGCTCTGGTGCTTGGCCTCCCAGCCGCGCGCCTTGATGGCGGGCTTGAGGCTGTAGACGCGCTGCGGGCGGAGCTCGAGGTCGGCGCCGGCGAGGCCGTGGCGGGCCATGACGGCGGCCGTCTGCTCGTCCCACACGCTGCGGAACATGGTGAAGCCGACGGGCGCGAGGCCAAACTTGTCGCGAAACGACTTGAGCGAGAACCCGTCGCGGTGCTCGGCGTAGAGCGCCCGGATCGCGGCGGCGTCGACGGCCTCGTTGCCCTTTTGCTCGAGCACGTAGACGCCGAGGCGGTGGTAGGGCGAGCCCTTGATGGCGTGCGGCGGCAGCCACGATACGGCGAGCTGGTCGGCGCCCGTGACGAGCGGCAGCGCCACGGCGGACAGCGACGGGCTGACGGGGATGTTGGCCGCGATGTAGTGGCAGCGCTTGGCGAAGCTATTGGTCCCCACGGAGGGCACGTCCGAGTCGATCACGACCACCGTCACCAGCCGCTCGCCCTTGTCGTCAAACGCCTGCACCTTGAGGCGCGGCAGCCGCTCCGAAACGTCGCTGTCCACGATGCTGCCGGGCTGGATCTTGGCATTGTCAAAGTACAGCTGCACGTCCACGACGGGTTCCAGCTTAGGCAGCACGTCGGGCACAATGTTGAACTGCTCGATGCGCTGCTTGATGAGCTTGTAGTCGTACGAGCGCCACTTCTTTTCCGCGAGATGGCGGTAGATGGGCTTGGTCATGTCGCCTGGTATTTGTTAGCAAGAATTCGGTCGCCATCTGCAGCGGTTGATGAAAACTCGTACCAAGGCCGTCTTCGAATTTTCTCTTGACCAGAGGGTCGTTAATATCCGCCAAAATCGTCAATCGGTGCGCCTCCTTGCGCAAGCTGCGCAGCTTAATCTGCTTCATCGTCTCGCCGCCCTTGATCGTCGAACTGTCCTTGGCCTCGAGGGCTGCAATCTTGTCCACCGCCGCCTTGAGGCTCGCCACCTTGGTCTCGCGGTCCGCGGCGAGGATCTTGCGCGCCTCCTGGAACGCCTGGTAAGGGAGCTGCTCAAAGGGGAGGCTGCCCGTCGTCCGGATGGCCTCGCGGCGTCGGCGCGAGCCGATCGGCATCGTGCCCTGCTCCATCAGCACCTGCTCGAACTCGCGCGGGACCGTGTTGGGATCGAGGTCCAAGGGAACAGGCGTGGCTTCTGTCGTCGTGGTCGTCGTCGTGGACTGGGCTGGCTCCTGAGTTGTGGTCTCGGAGGCGCGGACGGCGCTGCTGCTAAACGTTCGAATGGCGCATTGTTGTGTCAATTGCCTCGTCAGCGGTCGTACGACCGCGCGGCACCCCGACATTGTCTTTGTGGATGTGATTTTTATTTGCTGGAACCTTTAGGGAGACGACGAGGGGATGGGAGACGGCGTGAGGTCTTGCCAAAAAAGCTGCTGCACACCAGCGTCCCACTAAAATTTGCTGCTGGCGGAAGCACACCGGCCCGGTTTTTTTCTGAGTGTCACGGTTTTCCACTGCTATGCTCCCATTTGCGACAACCCCGTCACCCATTTGCCGAGCAAAGTGTTAAATCGGCATCCATTGTGTGTCGATTCAAGGTGCATCTTGTTGAAAAATGGCTGCCAGAACTACAGGATGTCTCTCTGAGGCGCTGAGCGCGCTGAGGATATCAGCGACCAAGGTTCGTGACCTTCAACCAATACTCCTATTCGACGACTTGCCATTTGGCTAATCATTCCGTAGCCTGCCACCATTAGCAAAACTTTCACACGATCCATGGCTACTGAGTCGCCACTATCCGACATTACGAGATCCGCCGCGACACCGCAGAGCATTGCCCAGTCGTGGAATCCAAGTAAGGGGAATGCCCAGCTTCGTCTCTCAATGCAGAGGTCAGACTAACAGCCGACCGCAGTCGCCACCGTTCCCGTCACCATTCACAACTTCCCCGAGCTCGAGCCGACGTCCCTCGAGCAGTGGTCCGTCAACCACCTCTTCCTGCCGCTGCGCCGCGACCTCATCTACAGCGCCGTCGTGTTCGAGGGCGACAACACGCGCCAGGGCACCGCCTCGAGCAAGACGCGATACGACGTGCACGGCTCGCACCGCAAGATCCGCCCTCAAAAGGGCTCCGGCCGCGCCCGCCAGGGCACCAGGCAGAGCCCGCTCATCCGAGGCGGTGGCAAGACGTTCGGCCCACACCCGCGCGACTTTGGCACCAAGCTCAACCGCAAGGTCTACGACAAGGCCTGGCGCACCGCCCTCAGCTACCGCTACCGCCGCGGCGAGCTCATCATCTGCGAGGACGGCATGGAGCTGTCCGTGCCCGCCGACTTTGACCGCGTGGCCCACCACTTCAAGGACGGCCTGCGCGAGGCGTACCTGGAAAAGTACATGCGGGGCGTGCTGGAGGCGCTGAGGCTGGGCAAGGCCGACGGCCGCACGTTGTTTGTGACGGAGGACCGCCGCGACCGCCTGTACGAGGCGATGCAGCGTCTGCCCGGCGAGGGCCGCGCGCTGGACCTGCCGAAGGTGGATATCAAGGATCTGCTGGAGACGGGCAAGGTCGTCATGGAGAGACGTGTGCTCAAGGAAATGATTGAGCAGCACCAGAGCGACCTGGTCGCCCGTATTGCTGTGGGTGGTTTGCCGTCAAAGGGACCTCAGACCGGCGAGCGGGTTCTATGAGCATCAGACAAAGGAGCAGGGCAAGAGGAATTCTAAAAGTCGTCGCATCTGAAGCGGCGCATATGTAACATAACAAACCCCATGTAGAGTGTATTATTCTATACCAAAACTGTATACTTGACACTTGTTTGAATTTTCTAAAGTCACAAAAATATATACACATGTTTATCCTATATCTAAGTCGGGTGGGTATCTTGCTTATTAAAACATGGCAAAGCCGTCATGCGCAGAACGATGCCGAAATGGAAACGCAGCTACTCTTACAAAGCACCGCCCACGAGAGACACAATCCACATGGCGATGCGGACCTTGAGGCCGACTCGGCGTTCATTCGTCGAAAAATCCTCTCTCGTCATGGCCGTGGCGTGCTCCTGCAGCCACGCCTGCTCGCCCTTTAACCTCTCCTTGAGACCCTGGTCCTGCGTGACAATCAACGCGCCAACCTCCAGGTCGTGCGAGTAGCTGCGCTTGGTGTAGTTGGAGCTGCCGATGACGCTCATCGACGGGCCGGCCGCGTCGCCCGGCATGGCCACCCACAGGCCCTTGGCGTGGTAGGTCCAGCCGCCGGGCTGGCCGACGACGCCGTGCCGCCACTCTTTGAGCGTGATGTCGCTGTTGCGCCCGCCGTGGTGCGCCGCGTGCACGAAGCGCTTCGCCAGGAGCGTGTAGGCATCCGGGAGCAGCCCGGAGACGCCAGGGGACTTGTAGAAGCCGTTGGCTTCGGGCGAGGCTGTGATGACGACGTTGTTGGTGGACGCCGTGTTGAGGAGGAGCTTGGTCAGGGACGGCGCGGGGTTGAAGTAGCCGGCGGTAAACGTCCAGGAGGACTCTCGGTAGGCGGGCTCGGCGAGGCGCTTCAAAATGCTGGTGATGACGGGCAGCTCGGTGGCCGGGTCCGGCTTGGTGTTGATCTGCGTCATCTGGCCGAGGAGGTAGACGCGAGTGTCGTCGAGCGCGCCGGGAGGGCTGCGGTTGGAACCGGTGAGGAGCGGCTTGAGCACAGAGGTGGCGCCCTTGATGAAGGCTTGCGGGTCGTCGAGGGGCGACGGTGTCGAGTTGGTCGCAGGCCAGGCGAGCGTGAAGCCGGCTTGTTCGTCTGAGGGTGTGACGAGGAAGCTGAATGAGGCAACGCCATTATGAATGTTCCAGAAATGGTCCGTAACTTGTTTCGACTTGAAGAGGTGATAGCGATCCTGCCGGTTGGTGAAGTAGTCGGTAGAGAGATTGGCCCTGTAATCTCAGAGTTAGTGACACTGTGTAATGCCAATGTATATGTATTGAAGATCATACCCCGACATGATAATCTCATCGTCCACGCCATACAGCTTCATGTGCTGCAGGCCCCAACCCTCGTTGATGCGCTTGGGAATGTACTTTTTCCGCAGCCCAGTCAGATTTGGAGTGTGATACATGCGAATCTCGACACGTTCGGCACCGAACTCAGCCACCAGGGGCGCCAGCAGCGATGCGCAGGACGGGTCGGGCGCCTCGCGCGTGCCGCGCAGGCAGTCGGTCAGGATGCTCAGCTTGACCTCGGGGTTACGGCGGAGCGATTCTTGCAGCGTCTCGATGAGCTCGCGCTCCGATTTCCCAATATACAGTGTCGACAGAAAGATGCGGCTTTTGGCATTGCGAATGCGCTCCTGCATTTGAACGTGTCAGCGAATGCTTCATGCACTCTGTCTAGGCACGTATGGTTGGCAGCCATGCAGCTATCGCCGAGTAACGCCCTACCTTGAGAGTTTCGTAGAATTCGCTCGGTGTCCTCAAAATTTGGACTTGTTCGCCCCGAACGTCAATGCTCGGGGCCAGCTTATCGAGTTCGTTCACAAAGGGCGCCAGGATCCCGGCCTTGCTGGCTGCCTGCGTCGGCGCACCTCCCGACGGTGTCGCATAGTGTCGAGCTTGAGCTCTGGCGACAGAGAGCTGCGACGGGCGAGTTTGGAGACGGGCGCGGCCGACACAGCGGCAGCAACTTCTCGCAAACATTATTTCCAATATGAAAAAAGTAGAATGGTAAAAATGAAGCTGTAACGCAAGAAATGTCCGCCCAACAACTGCTAAAACAGCCCGAATGGCTTTCACGATGATGAAAAGTCGCCAGAAAGGGTAAAGTCCACCAAAAAAGTACCTTAGCTATAGCGCCACTCCAATTGGCTTTTGGGGCACCGAAAAGTGGGGTTCGGCACCGAAGTTCAGCCGCCGCCTAGCTAGTGAGCCACTGGAACCTGCGAAAGCCATCATCCCGAACGAGTCTTTTGGATTTCCGGCACGTCGAATTGCATTGAAACACCGCCGCCATGTCGACCCTTCCTCGTACGCTGCGCAACTTGCGCAAGGTTGGAATCAAGGTATGAAGGGAATTGGGACGATTGACTGCCCAGATGCCACTAGTTGCAGAGACGAGAAGAACCAAACATGCTGACCCGTTTCGACAGGACTACTTTGTCCAGATGCTGGTATGTACCCCGACGACCGACCGATGACGAGACGAGATGGTATTCCGGGCGCTGGCTAACCAAGGGCTGCGATTGTTTTCGAAATTTAGTACATTGGTACGATTTAATCCCTCTCCGACTTGCAATTGATGAGATGCGCTTTGCAGCGGTATTCGACTTCGTGTCGAACACGACACATCAAGTCACATCTACGAGACAGAAAGCACAGCAACGGCTAACCGAGGACGAAAATCTCTACAGGTGACACCAAGGCTGGTACCTACATGGGCAAGGACCGCGCCGGCAACAAGTACTTTGAGAACGGCGAGGAGCTGCCCCTGCGCACGCGCTGGGTCGAGTACGCCAAGCACGACTACGACGCCGCCCATATCGAGCCCGGCTGGCACGCCTGGATGAGCTACGCCGTCGACACCATCCCCGGCGAGGACCACCTCCTGACGGCCGGCACCCGCAAGTTCGAGCCCGCCCTGGCCAAGCCCAACTACACGCAGACCCGCGGTGCCTTTAAGACCTACAACACGTGCGTGCTTTTTCTCCCTCCATCTCTCTCTCTCTCTCTCTCTCTCTCTCTCTCTTAGCGATTGAATTAGGCGAACGGGAGTTGTGAAAAGGAAAAGGGTGCTAATATGTTTTTGCAGTACCAAGACCAAGTTTACCGCCTGGGAGCCCGTTGCCGCCCCGAGATCATAAGTCATGACGAGTGGGGAAAGCATTGTTTTTGTTTCGGTAGCGGCGTGTACATAATTACAGAGGTAGAGCAGACTGGGACCAATTTACTTTGTGACAATTAACAATTCAACCAATTATATGGATCACATGGAGTTTTCATGGGTTTGGGTGAATGAAGAAAAGAAACTGACGTCAGATAATGGTAAGAAAACGAGAAACTAAATGGAAAGAAGAACTCGGGCAACTCTATGCTCCGATAGCAACAACATCTCATCTACGCAGGTTTACCCAAGGGTCTAGCTATGTCCAAAAAGCGCTCTAGCTGGCAGGGAAACAAAAATTCGCACACTTCTATATCGACATCATCTACAGCTTGGACTGGAGGGCCGTCTTGATGGCTATGTAACTTGTTAGTCGAGGCTGGCTGTTTAGACTGAGTTGAGCAAACGTACCTTCGCAAGAGTCTTTGGCATCGCCAAACAGCATCTTGGTGTTGGGCATGTAGAACATGGGGTTTGGTACATCAGCTGCGAACTGTTAGCATCCGAATAGCCACGGTTTCTTATAGGGGTGCTTACCATAACCGCTTGCCATACCGCGCTTCATCACGATAACCTGCTTGCTCTTCCAGGCGTGCAGCACAGGCATGCCTTCAATGGCACTACCCTTCTCCATGGCAATAGGGTTGACAGTGTCGTTGGCGCCAATGACAACCGCCAGGTCCGTGTCGGAGAAGTCGTCGTTGATCTCATCCATCTCCAGCACGATATCGTACGGGACACTCGCCTCTGCCAGCAGCACGTTGCACTGGCCGGGCATGCGGCCAGCCACGGGGTGGATGGCGAAGCGCACTGTGATACCCTTGGCGCGCAGCATGGACACAATCTCCGAAATGGCGTACTGCGCCTTGGCGACAGCCATGCCGTAGCCCACAACCAGAATAACAGATTCTGAATTCAACATTGCATCCGCTAATTCTTCGGTTGACGTCTGCGTCACTTCACCTTGTGGTTTATACTCTTGTACCTCCGTAGGCGTCGATAAACCGCCAAATAACACGTTGGTCAGCGATCGATTCATGGCCACACACATGACGTAGGACAGGATGGAACCCGAAACGCCTATAAGAGCCCCCACCGTCGTTAGGAGGGGGTTGTCGAGCATGAAGCCTTCTGCTACTAGGGCAAAGCCAGAGTAGGCATTTAGTACGGTGATGACGACGGGCATGTCGGCACCACCTATGGCGGCCGTGGTGGTGTAGCCCTTGACGAAACTCAGGACGGCATTGGCTGTTAAAGCACCAGCCGCAATCAGCGGCGCACCAGGTGCCATGGTGAGAAAAGCGCCCATGGTCGCCACATTGGATGCTAAAAGACCGCCGTTGATAAAGTGTCGTCCAGGCAGAATCTTGGGCTTGGAAGACATCCTGCCCGCTAGCTTCATAAATGCAACGATGGAACCGGTAAATGTGATGCCACCTGAGCATTGTTAGTAGGCGGCCGATTGATTTAATTGTAGGGAGACTTACCGATCAAAACGCCAAGGTAACCAGTTACCATATGCAGAGTGGAAATATCAGAAATGCCAGCCATGACGCTACCGATACTGGTTAAGACAGCAGCGAGGCCGACAACGGAATGCAGGGCAGCAACAGTCTGGGGAAGATCGGTGGGCGTGATACGCTTTCCAATCAGAGCACCTAGAAAAATGCAGTTAGTATTGGTTTACAGTAGTAGCAAAAGCGAACTTACCAGCAAGAATACCAATGGATGCAAGGGCGCCAAATTGGGTAAGAACTTCGGGGGAGAAGCCAGCAGCAAACAAGCTGGCGAGCACACCAGAGGAGACACCAAGCATGCCGAGCATGTTACCCATGCGGGCAGTGGCCTGGGATGCCAGACTAGAGATGGAGCCAATGCAGAGAACTGAAGAAGCGAGGTAGCCGGCTTGGACCAGACCGCCAGCACCAGTAGAGGCAGCGGCGAGGAAGCCACCGCCAAACACGGCTGCGGGGATGGCATACAGCCACGGGTACTCCGGAGGATCAGTGGGACCTATTTTTTCGTCAGATTTGGTTCCAAGAGCTGTCGAAGAAAACTTACGCTTGAACATATCCAGCATGCGCTTGGTGATGACGAAACCACCACCAACGTTGACAAAGGCGAGCAAAACACTGAGAGCACCGAGAGCTTGAGGAATGGTGCCGGGGAAGTAGCCTCCGCCGAGGATGAAGAGACCGCCAACACCAACCATGCCGGAAATGGCGTTGGTAACACTCATGAGAGGTGAGTGCAGTGCCGGAGCAACACCCCAGACAACACGGTATCCGATCAGACTAGCGAGAGCAAAAGTGAAGGCATTGGACATGAAGAGCGGGCCAGTGAATTTTCCGAGAGCAAGCACAGAAGCCATACCTCCAGTGACAAAGCCGACCTCGCGGGTTTTCTCCTGCCACGGGGTGAGGGCAACGGGCTCGGGAGTAGCTTCAGCAGCAGCGGGCTTGGTGGGGGTGGGAGGAGGAGCAGGTCGGGGAGCCGGAGGGAGGAT
>JARDXD010001614.1:0-68085 GCA_029218145.1 Aphanocladium album
TCGCATGCTGCTACAACGCACGGCTTCCCCTCCCCAGCCACCAGACCCCAGGGCCTCTGCAGGTGGAACCCCTCCCCCGTTGTCCCTACCAGATAAGCGCGTCCAGGCCATTCTTCTACTGGTACGTACCAATACCGGCCTCGCGCTCATTTACCACTAAGGAAAAAACTACAGGAAATGTTCAATTCTGCTGCTGTACATTGTTGATTGCAACCGAAATGCACATGGGATCCCCATTTATCCTCACATCTTACATACATACCTCTACGCATGTAACATCATACCCAACAGCAACTCTACACCGCACTAGTCTCAATAAAAACCCATCTCCGTGTCGCATCAAAACTCATCTAGTCACACGCTACTGACACTATCAAATGGCCAATAACCACTTTACCCTTGGCCGACTTTTGCTCGTCTGTCTCCATCACCCCCCTTTTGCAGAATCCTCCTTTCGCCGACGCGCCAGGCCCTGCAGTGTTTGCAGCTTGCTCGCTGCCAATCTCATGCATGCACTCGTCTAAGTCAGTCAAATACAAAATAAAAGTAAAAGTAATCTGCATTAACTACCAGCGAGCTCATGCCAAAGGAAAGCAACACTCTCCCGCACATGAAGCACACGTCGTTGTGAAACAAAGCACAAGCCACACCCCTTTCCGTTTTGCTGGCCCTTTTTTTGCTCTCTGTTCCACCACCACCGCACAAGGCTCCGTCCCGTGTGAAATCTCGCCTGAAGAATGGGATCGGCGCTAATGCAGGTGTGGCGGTGCGACCGCGTCTCAGGCTCAAAAAAAGCTTATGACAACCTGGTCCGCGCTCGTGGTTGGGGAAGCCGTTTGCAGCGCAATAGCCAGAATTTATTTAAAAAGAGTCATTGTCGCTCTATACTTTCTTTCATGAGTTTTGCGAGTTTTTTGCAGTTCGTTCCCGCAGCCTATACCGTTTGACTGCCTAAAGTCTGACGCTGGCGCTGATACTGGGTGAGTAGCGACTTACCCTATAGTATCTGGTGGATTTTTTGTTGTCTCGTTTTCTCGTGCACCACATCAGAAATCGCATGTACATTCGGTTGAGTAGGTTATCTCATGTTTCTGTAGTGATACCTCTCGTCTTTCGTGGGTTTTTCTAGTATTTAACGAGACTGTTCGTTACCCTTCTGTTGTTGGCGCAGCTGAACACGCCTACTACGACCCGTACTCTCAACTTGCTTACCACGCTCAGCCACTTGACATATGCCAACATCAACGAAAGCATATATCCAATCGACGCGTCCCATCCAAAGCAACACATATCGCAACTCGCAAAGCTCACATGCTACACGTTACAAGACCTGCAACCGTTGCGGATCATGTGACCATCACGTTTCCGTTGTGGCCCCACATGACAAAAATAGGGACAGCAATGGGCGTGTACCATTGGCCGCGACCGCGAATATCAGATGCCTGCATATCAAAAAGCCTCACGCCAGCACATTTTAAATAAGCACAAGTAAATGAGCTCGCATCTCGGTGTCATTATTGTATGGCGCCACAAAACCATCACAACTTCGCACCGCACCACTGCCTGCAGGACTGACTGGCCGCTCTAGTGGTCAGCCAGCGAATACCCCCTTGTCCACTTGCTTTTACAATTGAAATGCTAGCTCTGGGTCCAAACTCTTTTCTCCCAGACCAAAAAAAAAAAAGGCAATGCTTTCCACACAATGTTGGTAATTTACGAAGCTACCGCACATTGCTGTTTTCCCCACCCTTTGCCCTCTGGTCGACCTGCTTCTCAATACAGTCGAAGGGTCAAGGAAGCAAAAAGATATCCTCACGACAAGAGCAGGATTTGAACCTACGCGGGCGAACCCACATGATAGCTTGTGTAATTCTAGTCATGCGCCTTAGACCACTCGGCCATCTTGTCTTAATGTGATTGGTTGAAACAGAGGCGTGTTATTTGAATCTAGGAAGCTATAGTCGCAGGGACGCAGTATCTGTGGATGTTTTGCTTAGTCGGGCCTTAGTGCTTGGCCGTGGACGCTAGTGCGGTCAAAAGTGGAGCTAGTCGAAAATAAATGGACAAACGCACCTGCACTTGCAAAAACGCTGAGAGAGAAGTCTGTCTCAATGGAAGTAAAGACACGGGCTGTGAAATTTTCGTCAAATTGATTAAAGATCGATACCACCGGTATCTCATCACTATACCGCAAACTAAACCAAATCAGAGATCACACAGATGGCATCATGGTTCATGAGATTTCTAGTTCTCTTACTGTCAAATTTCCCACGCTTTAGGTTGTGTCACGGCTGTAGCTCATCGACTGACTCTGGTGAATAAGGCGTAAATCCTGACAAGCGGATGACTCAAAAAGAAACACACTTAGATGGTGTTACATTAATGGCATTAAAGTGCTTATGGATACGTCATATTCGTATTTTTGCGTCAACTCCGCCCATGACGGCATTGACGCACTGGTTACTGGCACCACATGCAATACAAAGCTACCGGGAGGGGGCAAGGCAATGGCGGAATAACAGAACGAAACGCAAGAAAAAAAAAAAAAACCGACCAGGAATTTCTTAGCTCAGAACTACACAACTCGATTTGGCTGCAAAGATCAGATGTTGTCATTTTGTTGGAGTCTGTTCACATCATCAACGTCGTCATTACGTCACGTAGATCCTCATGCAACTCGACTTACAAGATGCAGTATAAAACGGCTCATAGACGCCAAACTACCGAAGCTTTTACTTCAATACAAAACAATACATCACAAACAACATGTCGTTTTCCAACACATCCACCGGCGACAAACCCGCCGACCCCTACACCACGGCCAACGTCGACTCCTCCGTCGACGGCCCGCAAAAGATCAAGGACTTTACCGAGTTCATCACCTCGAGCAAGTTTGGCATGCTCACCACGCGCCAGACGGGCTCCAGCCGCCTCGTCTCCCGCAGCATGGCCCTCGCCGGCACCGAGAGCAACGGCGTCGACCTCGTCTTCCAGATCAACACCGAGTCCGGCAAGACGGACGACATTGCCAGCGACCCAGATGTCAACGTCTCCTTCCTCAACGCCAAGGGCTCCTGGGCGTCAGTGGCCGGCCACGCGGCCATGGTCACGGATCGCGACGAGGTGAAGAAGTACTATACCCCGCTGCTGCGCGCGTGGCTTGGCGACCTCGAGGACGGCGTGCACGACGGGTCCGAGAACGACCCCCGCATCGGGCTGATCAAGCTCAAGACGGAGACGGTGACGCACAATCTGGCCGAGCATGGCGCGCTCGCCACGGCGGCCAAGGTGACATCGGCGGCCATCAAGGGAAAGCCGGCCGAGGTGAACAGCTTGAGACATATCTCGGAGGATGAGATTAAGGCTTGGAGAGCGCTCTGAGGAAAAGCAGATTGATGGATATCAAATTAGGACATGAATTGAGTTTAGTCTAGAATCTATAATACAGTCGTTAATTACCAGGCTGGTTGTTAGTATGCTCTTCATCGCCGCTGTTTTTTTAGTCGTGGCGCTTGCCCTCAATTTTATTGGTCATCTTGCTCTGCCGTTCTTATTCATTTTGTCTTTCTTGCAATCGCCGTCTTCTGTATTTGCATACTTTTTCTTGCATTAGTTGTTCTTTGCGCGCTCAATCGATCGCTCACGTTCGGCCCAAAATACCCTGCGGCATCATGAGCTTGGTAGACAAAGCGAGGATTCCACCAAACAGACACATGGCACCGCTGAACATGGACACCTCAAAGAAGCTGCCATAAGTTCTGACAAAGGCACCGTTTACAGGAGGCCCCACCAGCACACCAAAGGATGCCAGAGCCATACCCATGCCCATATACGTGCCAATATCGCGCGCATCCTTGGCAAAGATGGAAATGGCAGCCGACGCACCCGAGATGATGGTGCCCGACACGAAGCCAAAGACGATCGAGTACACAATGATGGCCGCGTTGGTCGTGGCCTCGTTGAAGCAAAAGATGACCACGCCCGTCATCACGCCGCCCAGGCCAAAAATGTTGATCGGCCCGTACTTGTCGGCCATGATGCCCGGGATCACGCGGCCAAACGTCGACGCGGCGTTGAGGATGGCCGGCAGGTAGCCCGCCAGCGTGGCGCCCATGCCGCGCTGCAGGGCGTACGTGGGCAGGAAGAAGATGGGCGTGAACATGCCGATGAGGGTGAAGAAGAAGGATACGCAGAAAAAGACAAACTTCTTGTCGCGGTAGACCTCGGGCATCCAGAAGCGGTGCTTGCGCGGCGGGAGGCGCGGGGTGACGGTGACGCAGGCAAAGAGCATAAACGGCATGATGAGGAAGCCGACGACGCGTACAGTCCAGCCGAAGCCGAGGCTGGAGCTGTTGAGCATCTTGGAGAGGATGATGGGCATGACGATGCCGCCGATGGAGGAGCCCGCGACCATGACGCCGAGCGCGGCGGCGCGCTTCTTCTTGAAGTAGTGCGCGACGGCGGCAAAGGCCGGGAACTGCAGAAAGGCCATGGCGAGGCCCATGAGGACGCCCTGCACGAGCATGATCTGCCAGTACGTCTTGCACAGGCTGAGCATCATCATGGCGAAGATGTAGAGGATGGCGCCGGGGCGGACAACCTGTTGCGCGGTGAATCAGTATACGGGGAAATAGCCTCCGAGGGGGAGGTGATGGGGCTTACCGCGGCGCCATAGCGATCAAATAGAGGCCCGCCAAGGGCACCAGTGACAAAAGGCAAGAATGCAGAAACGGAGCCGATCCAGGCAATGTTGTCGGGTGATTGGCCTTTGAGCTGATGCTTAAGATAGTACGCCTCAAATGTGCCAAACGAGTTGCCAAAGCCCAAGCAGCAAAAAAAAATGGAAGCACCTCCAGCTACCACAAGCCATGCTCTTAGGCCACCATCGGGGAATTCATCGTCTTGCTGCGCAATGGCCTCTTTTGTTTCTGGTGTTGAGGAGTAAACGTCGCTGCTGTGGCGCTCTTCACCAGAAGAGGCCTCGAGATCCGTCTTGCTCAGACTCATGTTGTTGCCCTGTTTTTTTTTTTCGTTTGTGTCTGCAGGCTAAAGTGACCCAAAAAAAGGGATATTGAATGGTGGGATGGATAATAACAACGAGATTGATTAAAACCTTCCATTGTCCGTCTTATATATAACAATACCGGGCGCCGGCCTCATAAGGCTGGCGTGTCGCGCGACACGGCCTCGGGCGTCGGTGGCCGGAGTCGGGAAATTATCCACTTTTTGTCGGGCTTACGCCAGGATGCCATAGTACAGCATTGCGCGTCTTGTCAGATCGAATTTTAATCCTTGGCTCTTTCTTATCTGATCCATACAACAGGATTACTTTATGAATTTTTTTCTCGAAAGATTTGTTTTGGCCGATAGATGGAGAGAAGATATAGCCAAAGTGACCGTCACGTCCAGTACGCTCGCCAACGACCATCAACTAGATCAAAGAAGTGAAATGCAAAATAGGTAATTATTCATTTTGTGATATCCGATCCCCTATACTCGCGTTTCCAGCGAGTCTATGCTACCCTTTCGCATTCATGGTCTAAATAGAGACTCCACCCAACCCTTCCCGACTTTTGTACCATGTTCGGCGGTTGTTTGTTTAAAAAAACGACTAGTACGACACGGATAAAAAACAATTCAATTCCTCCATTTATCCTATATCCAAGACAAGTCGTCCCGCTCATGCGCAGATTGCCCAATTGTGAGTGATGGGAAACGACCGTCATTATGCTAGAGAATCAGTCTAGGACTCGGCGCCCAGGCCCTGGAGCTCCTTAAGAACGGCAGACTTGGTGTTGATCTTCTTCAGCTGCGTATCCTCGAGCTTCTCGCCACCAGCCAGGCGCATCTCCAAATCCTCAATGGCGCGGACCTTCTTCTGCAGACTGCGAATCTTCTTAGCATGAGGGTTAGCATCGACGGCGCTAGCGCCCTGGGTAGGGGCCTGCTGAGCGGCGTTGCCACCATTGCGCTGTCCCTGGTTGGTGTTGCTGCGGCTTCGGCTACCGCCATTGTTTCTAGAGCGGGAACGGTAGTTGCGATCGTTACCGCCAGCACCACCACGTCTTTCGGGGCTGCGACCATCCTGTCCTTTTTGAGGAGGGGCAAGACTGGCACCACCGTTCGGCTCAGCTTCGAGCTTGCCATCGGCCTGGTTGTTGTTGTTGTTCTTCTTGCTTCTCTTCTTCTTGCTCTTCTTCGCAGCGTCGTTCTCAGTGGGCTCAGCACCAGGAACCGAGCGTGAAGGGGCAGGGGCAGAATCGGCCAGCTCCGCGCCGGGAACAGCACGACGGGCACGACCGAAGCCGTTGGGACCGACATTCTGGGTGCCGTTGCTCACAACGTGGGCAGCTCCACCCTCGTCCTCACGCTTGAAGTGCAGAGGGGTGGCCAGACCACGCGCACCAGGAGGACGGTAAGCACCAGCAGGTTTGCTCGGGGTCTTGACGGTACCCAAGTAAGTCGCAGCCGAAGCGTGAGGGGAAGGAACAGTAGTGAGAGGGTCGCCCGGTGCGGCTGCCTCTGGTGCCTGGGGCCTCCAGACAACATTGTACAATTCGACCATATCTTCATTGTACATCAAGCTGCCGGCGACGTGCCACAGCTTGACGCCGTTGTCGACACGGAGACGCGGCGAAGTCGTAGCAGTCATGATGTATCGGCTGTCAGGGCTCCACTCGCACACACTCGGGTTGCCGCTCTCAATGGTGCACACCTTTCGGTGATCCTTCTCAAGGTCGTAGACATCAATCTGACCGGCAAGGTTTCCAAAGCCGGCCACGAGGACGAAACGGCCCGTGGGAGAAAAGGTAATTGTGTTGCGAGGGCTCAGAGGGAACGAGTGGGTAGCGACAGCTCGGTCGTTGAAAATAGTGGCCTTGGCAGGCATGTATCCGTAGACGACACCGAACTCGCGAGAGTTGGGCGACCAAGAGACATCGTGGATGGGGCCTTCTTTATCCAACGAGACGCGGGCATCGAAAGAACCATTGGTGCTCAGAAGATAGAGGGTCGTCTCGCCGTAGTAGCTCTTGCCAGAGCGGTCGACATCCGTCTGCGCCAGGACGAGGATGCTAGAGCCGCGCTTGTTCCACTTTAGCTGAACCTTGTCGCCCTTGAAAAAGGTCTTTTGCGAAATGGGGGCATTGAACTGCGGGACATTGAAGACGCGAACAGAGGCAGGTTGACCCTGTATGTATGTTAGTATCGTTGGAAAAACTCAAAACCCCGAGGCAGCTTACCTTGCGTTCAGGGACAAAGACCGCGACAGCGTGGTTCTTGCTTCCAGGAGCGAGAGAGAAGTTAGCAGCTCCCTCCACGCGAAGCTTGTTCCAGACGGTGATAAGATCGTGTGTCTCGTAAAATTGCACCTCGTTGGTGACGAGGCGGGCGCAGTACTTTTCGTCAGCAGTGTACTGAAGGTTCCAGCTGCCCTGCTGCTTCTGAACGAAGCGGCCAATGGGTTGCTTATCAGCAGCAGCAACACCATCCTCTACTGTGCGCCAGACCTTCAGGTTCTTGGTGGCATCACCGTTGTCATCCTTGGCAGGGCGCTCCCACGTGATGAGAAACGTGCCCTGAGGAGAGAAGCCAAGCTCGTAGACGTTGAGAATGGGTAGAGTGAGAATCCCGGCGCCGGTAGAAGCATCAATGACATTGACGGCCTCGGGCGAAGCCCAGCCAAAGTAGCGGCCACATGGTGAATAGGCACAGCAGCGAAGGTTGCCCTCGGGCTTGGTAAAGCCGGAGGGGGGCTCGTATGCTGGAGCGGCGTCAAAGACACCAATGTGCTTGAGGGTCCGGTAGGCGAACTGCAATGGAGAAGCCATGGCTAGTGAAAGTCACAGGATCTAGATGTGTAATTGCAGTAGGGCGGAATTGCGTTGCGGGATGCAAATGTTCTGGCGCGTGATGCCGCAGGGGCGTTGCTAGGTGGAGTGGCAATGCGGTGTCACAGAAATGTCAATGGCGCAGAGCCGACAGCAGGATGTATGTATATCGAGGGAATTCGGATCCGTCGCTTATAGGATTCGGAAAGTGCGTTGATGACGGGATGGGAGACGAGGACAATGCCAAATCTCACCAGCTGTCGTCGTCGTTGGGCAACGATATGGCGGTGGGGACAGAGAGGCAACCAAGGTAGTCTCTGACCGTATAAGCGTGCTCGAGGGGACGCGAAAGAACAGATGCAAGAGCTCAAACAGATGAACAGGCGGGCAGGAGAAATTGGCAAGCACCCAGGCAGCGTAGGGAGAAATTGTCGGTCGGCGGCGATGCCGTGAAGCTGTGGGGTGAAGAAGGAAAAAAGGGAATGGGGACGCAGAGACCAGGTGAGTCGTAACATGTAAAAAAAAACTGTGGGCGGATGTTTTTTGTCCCCTCCATTGGGAATGGCCAGGCAGTGCCTCAGCCCCACCTCTGTGTTGTCGATGCGCGCAACAGCCTGAAAGATGAAAGACGAAAATCAGGAGAAAACGTGGGAGAATCAAGTAAGACAAACGATACTACTAAGATGGAGAGTAAAATATGAGATGGAGGGAAGTTATCGTGCCGTCCATGTTCATATTCCTCATTACTGTATACCCGAGGGATACATTGCACACAGCCTTATGCTGCCAGACTGGCGCTTGTCAACTCGTCTTAGCGCATTACCTACAGGGCCCCATGTACCGAGCCAGGGCCTGTAGCACAGCCGGAAACGCCTATAGCCTGCTGTGGCTAGTCGCTAAAATTTAGAACCAAACCAATCGCGAACCCCACCACCAAATCAGAGGCATCGACACTAATCAAACAGTGGCCCAGCTTTTCATCATTCAACAATGAAATTAGGCAAATTGAGGCAAACAAGTACCGTGAATACCATTCAATCAAGTATTCATGTATGTACCTATGAAGTCAAACCATCCAAACGCCAGTCCAGACATCTTCCTAACAATCCATGCTCTATTCAGAGCTCATTGCGCTTTGGCGTTATAATTCATCGCCCTTGAACCTTCTCTCGCCAGCCACCCTTTTCAAAAAGCCACAAAGCCTCCATAGCATATGCTTTGCTACCTCTGTGCCCGCCTTCCACCATGGCTGCTTCATTCAAAGTGTCCAAGACTCTGCCGTCTTTGGTGGCTTTCCAAACACCCATGGCAATAGGATCGTGGATGGATTTGCCCCACTCGCCATTGCCCAGACGAAAGAGGATGCGGCCAAGAGTCTGAAAAGCCATGCATCTTTGTGCCGGCACCGCGCTCCTCGCAAGTCGTGCCAGTTCGCTCACTGTGTATCCTGCAGCTTCAGGCGCCTCGCCGTGGTGGTGTAGGCCCTTAGATGACGGGATCGACCGACTGACTCTGGGCGACAGGAAGCGGCCTCGAAAGTCAAAACGAAGCGCCGATACTGGAATTTCAGGATGCGGATAATACGTAGACTCCTTGTCCGCTACGCTGTCTTCAGTGGGGATAGGCGCCATCCATGCCAGCTTGCTAGGATCGGCTGGAAGGTCGGGAAAGTATTTCTTGTGAAGATTCTCGAGAAAGTCAGGGTCGGATGGATCTAGGTCTGCCACCTTGGGAGGTCCTGGAAAATGTGTTGACTCGTTGCGAAGATCTGTCGCAGCCATCAAATCGTCTGGAATTTGCGCCGGTTCCTTGTCTTCATCAAAGTCCTCTGGTACGTCTTTGAAGGAGACGCTCTTCTTCGCCACCGTAGGCTTGCTCTCTTGGTCCTTTGCTTCGGCCTCCTCCTTTGCCGGCTCCCCCGTCGCAATCTCTTCAGACGGAGGCGGATCGAATGGAGATGGGCCTGTCGGCTCATCAATTTGCGCACGTTGCAAAAGCCGTTGAACTAGATCAGGATTCAACCCATTCATGAGATCTTGTTGCGCCTGCGCAATCTCCTGAGGCGTCATAGCGTCTAGTCTTTGTCTGTTTTCTTGATCTATTCGCTTCCTCTCGGCCTTCTCAAAGTTTTGTCGATTATCTTGAACCGTGCCCGTCAGATTTCCTCCCGCATCAGCCGATGATCCGGCACCAGCCGCTGAAGCAGCAGCGGCCTTTGCGCGCTGCTGATTGAAGGCAGAGCCCTTCCATCGCTGTTTATGCTGCGGGAAGCCAGTTGTTGTGGGCGGCGCATCAGGGAAACTTGGCTTTTTGATTTCAGAGACATCTCTCTCCACTATGTCACCTATCAACAGCGTGGGATCCATGCTGTACTCTGTTATTTTAGAGATGTCGTTGTGCAGTATCGTAAAAGTGAAGGCGGCGACCGTCTCAAGACCCACGACCTAGTCAAATTTGACAGAGTGGGACGGCAAGACGGGAGCCACCCTTGCAGCGGCGCGGTCAGACTGACCGGGCTAACGCCAAAAGTGTGCCACACCCACACACCACATCGCCAACTCTTCCTGTAGCCTCAGTTTCTGCATTTGATTCCCGTCGCATTTGCCTGTAATAATCGTAAAGCAGTTCCAGGCAATGGTAAAATCACGAACATGCATGAATGCCTCAGGTATGAGACACGTGCTCAGAAGCCCCACAACCCCATATATTCCCCAATCTGGAATTATTTTTTTATTCTCAGCCCACGACATCCACAACACCACGCAGTTGCATTTCTTGATGGCTTTGGACTTTTCAATCCAATATGATTCAAAATAAAACGCCATCCTTCAACAAGAACATCTAGACAAGATGGCCGAGTGGTCTAAGGCGCATGACTAGAATTATACAAGCTATCATGTGGGTTCGCCCGCGTAGGTTCAAATCCTGCTCTTGTCGAATTACTTTTTTGCCCGTGTCAATGCCTGATTTCTGTCGTGGACTGAGTGTCGACATGGCTGTCTGCCCCTCGCCCGATGAAGTTATTTGGTCACGAAAAGCAAGACTTCTTGTAGAGTTGTACCTGCTGTCTGCGGCATATAATTTTTCTTTTATTTTTTTTACTGTTGGGCTTTGGGATGTGTGGTTGCCGAGTACGACGCTGAAGACTATCTGCCGTTGGTGCCTGCAGAGGTCTTATCGTGAAATAGCGCGTTAAATCCAATGGATCCCCAACATGCACTAGGTGTAAAGAACCTTACCGTCCTCAGCTGTTGCGTAATCGTCAGCGCAATTGAGCACTATGAGAGGCGGCCGGTGTGAGGATGGTTCAGTAAGAGAGGAATGCACAAAGAAGCGCAGTAAAAGCGCGAGACAAGATGCAGAAAGAAGAGGAAGAAGATGAAGAGTAAGAAGATGAAGAGTAAGAAGATGAAGAGGAAGAAGAGGAAGAAGAGGAAGAAGAGGAAGAAGAGGAAGAAGAGGAAGAAGAGGAAGAAGATGATTGGCGTAGGTGGAGCTGACTTTGACGAGGGAGTTCCAGATCAAGGCAGCGGCCGGTCCGCTCTTATCGCCCTTGAAAGACTTGCAGTCAAAGGTGTTTCTGCAGTTGTTGCCGGTGAGAATGTCTTCGCAGTGGGGGTCAGGCGGATTGCCGATGAGGTAAGAAATGAACTGAGAAAATGCACCCGTCTCCTTGGCAGAGTTGGGGCGTTCCTTGCGGTACTGCTTCCAATCGTTGATAATATCAGTCCAGGCATCTTTGGCATCTAAACCTGCCCAGCGCTCCGCAGGCGTGTAATCGAGCTTCTCCGTCCAGTATTTGTCATCGCAAGTTAGCTTCGTCCAATTACCCGTTCTGTCGCCGGCATGGGTGAGCGGGTTGTTTCCGGCCTTGATTTGAAGCCTGAAGTTGGCCCAATCTTTCACACCATCGGGAACATCATTGAAGTCTTCCAAATCAGTCGCCCAGTTGGTCGTGCCGCCCATTTGCAGGCCCTTGTAAATGGACGTGCGAGTTTTGCGGAGCTCCGGCGTCATGTAGGCAACCCACTCCGTGTTGTCATACACAAGAACGTTGCTGTTGCTGCCCGCGTCAATGTAGTGCTCATTGACTCGGCTAGGGTCGGCTAGAATTTTGCCAATCTCGGCGTTGGAGATGTAGCCAGAAGTATCTGTACACTCGCCCTTGGCAGCGTTGGACTGAAGTCGGCTGCCGGTATACTTGCACTGTGCGCCGTGACAACCGGCCTCGGCCATCGCAAACGATCGTCCGTAGCTAGTAACACCCACAACGACCTTTCCTGAGTTGACACCGGCTTTGGTGATCATTGAGAGCGAAGACATGGTCTCGGTCAAGTTGACCTGACTGCGCAAACACATGCCATCGCTGCAACCAGGTTGAGCGTTGGGGTTACCAGCATCCCACTGGCCGTGCAAGTCGTAAGTCATGTAGATGATGTAATCGACAATCTGGCTGATTCTTTTGATAGGGAAGTTCTTCAAGTACCAGTATGAAGCAGGCGCGGCAATAGACACGGACTTGTTTGGCAGCATTTCTTTGAGGACAACCAAGAACTTGAGATAGTTGATTCCCTCGGTTTTGGGATCACCAGCTGGGGTGCCGGGGATGTCAGTAGCGCCAGGATACTCCCAGTCAATATCAACACCATCAAGCCCGTTATCGTTGACGAATTTAGCAATGTTCTTGGCCAGAATTTCGCGATTGCCGTCTTGCACACCACGACGGAATATGTCATAAGTGCTAGGGGCATTGGAAAATTCCCAACCGCCAAATGAGATGATCTTCTTCGGCCCGCGGATGAAACGAAAGTTGTTGAACTCATAAGTGGCCATCTCATCGCCGATGCTAATCTGGAAGTCGGGGGAGATGTCGCCAAATCCAAAGTGGAGATGAGTATACTGAGAACCATCAATCTGCAGAGCGTCCTGGTAGAGACACTTGCGGCTGAATGAGAAACCCTCATAATAAGCGATACTGCGAAATTCAGAAACGCTGCCCTTGACGATCTTGGTGCCACAGTTGGAAATACATCCGTTGGTATTTGGAGCGGCAGTACCAGGAGCACCGGTACCAGTGTCGGTGCAGAACTCATCCGTAATACCGCATTGACCCCAAACATCGCAACAGGCGTTGAGAGGGCAAGGATTGAGCTCGGAGATCTTTGACATGTCGATAGGCTTCTTCGTGCCAGCGACCTGAGGACCACAGACGGCGTCGGCAATTGGGTCCGGCATAGGTGGCGAACCTTTGCTAACACAGATGACTGCACCCTTTCAAGACATTCTTGCAGCCAGTCCAAGCCCAAGTGTTCTTGTTGAATTCCATGAGATCATCTTTCGTCAGGGAGTTGGCGGCGGAAATGGAATCACAGTTCTCACCAGTAGTAACGGTGACGGTCGCACAGGAGCCATCGGCGTTGGGCTTGGGTCGAAAGTCGGGCATATCACCAGTCGAGCAGCAAACGTGTTGCTTAGGGCGCAGGTTGGCGCAAAAGCCTTCTGCAGAGTTGTACTTGGTGAAATCGGCACCAGAGATGCCGCATTTCTCAGCTAGCTTGCCGCAGCTGTCATTCTGCTCAACCTGGATGCTTCGGCAGAGGCCACGAGCGGCAAGATCAGCCCATCGCTTGGCGTTGGCAGGTGAGGTGCCGTTGAAGCCGGTCGAGTTGGTGCCCTTGACGTCAGAAAGAAGCACAGATGTGAATTGAGCCTTGCCAGTGAGGTTGTGGGATGTAGGAAACTCCAGGCACTTGCCATCATACCACACTTTGAAAGCGCTCTGGGCCGCTTCAAAAGTACCATTGCTGACAGCCATAAAGCCAAGAATGTGATCGGCATCCGAGTCCTTGTTGCATAGCTGCATAGCCAAGTCCCCTCGACTGCCGTCAAAGGAGTGAATCTCATCGCGCAGGGCAGTGAGAGCAGTGGACGCAACATGCTGCTTGTCCAAAGCGCGACCAACGTACAGACCTGCAGTCACGCCACCAATTTTCCCGAAAAGCATAGTAGTTTCGTTGCTGGGAGCATGTCCCTTGGCAACATACTCGCGCATCTCTTTCGCAAGACCGCTGATACCAGAATCCGAACCAGTAGAGTTGGTCCACCAGCCGACCTGATAGTCGACATCATAGGCTGTAGCAGAGCTCAGGGTTGCAGCTTGAGCGGCTGAAGCGTCTGTCCAATCGTCGCCATACACGGCACAGGCGTAGATGCGATGATGCGAGCTGGACTCATCAACTGGATCATAAAGACCAAAGCTGTAAAAGAGGGGCTGCTTGCATGCGGCAAGCTGGCCCATGTTGTGGTATACGCTCCAGTTGAGGGGTTCGGCGCCGGTATTGATGCACTGCTCAGGGCAGACATCGCTCATTCCGCGGAATCCAGGACTGGCTCCGATGCGCTTTGGATATTGCGCGGAAACCAACCCAGTGGAGAGAAAACAAAGAGCCCCGAGCGCGGTACCGCGCAAGGAGGGAGCCATGTTTCGGAAAAGCTCCGTCAAAACGCCGGCGAGATAAGAGGAATCAAGGAAAGGAAATATAAACAAGAACAAACGAAATTTTGGAGGTAGAAGAGAGTACGGCGGAAAGAGAGACCTAATGAAAGAGGTCCTCTGATGATTTACGGAGCCACAAACAAGAATGTTATTCAACCTCCTCTTATAGAGCTCTAATATATAGTTCTTTCACGTTTTAGATGTAAAGTATTATGCATAGTAACTTACAGCCCGAGTGCAACTGCCAAGGCAGGCGAAGCTGTCGGCGGCATCTACATCAAGCTTAAAGCTCACCTTAAACTGGAGAAGTTGGTACTGTAGTAAATTTGTTCGGCCTTAATATGGGAACAGCCCTGATAGTAGACTTGAAAAAGGCTAGAATAACTGAATAGCTTATTGAGCCAGTGGAGCCGCTGCGGCCGGTAGTATCCATGAGAGCATGCTGATTCGCCTCTTGATGACCATCACTCGATCGGTAGGTCACGCCAGAATGCTGGTGTGGCGCACTTCTAACAAGTCGGATCTGCGGCGCTCGCATGTCACAGTCATAAGCTATCGCAACGTTGCCCGTTCCTCTTCGGGTTTTAGAACACGTGGTATTCAGCTGGGGGTTTGCTGCCGCCTGGTCACTAGACTTCTTGGCTCTGCCAAGTTCCAAGCTGAAGCTGGTTTGACAAGATAATTGAGCTGTTTAGACAACGCCGCATCGTGGGCCACTTCAATTAGTTAATAGGAGTTCTTGAGAACAGTATATATAGCCATAAATTCTGAGTGGGTAGCTACTTTATACTATTAGTAACCTACTCTTTTCTCTGGCTGGCCTCAGTTTCGTCCTTAGATGCAGGCAAGTACCGAATATAAAGTATCGGATACGGCCGCAATAAAGGTCAGCCACAATATTAAAAACCTTGCCTTTGCCTATTTTATGATCAAAAGACCCAGTTAGATCTTTTCCGAGGCCTTGCAAGCTCGCTGTGAATTTGGTGCTTATTCGGATTCTTGTACCTGGCAGGGGTACGTGCTCCACGCCAACCTAGCCCTATGGCGCAAGGACCGAGATTATGGTCCTGGCACTTGCATGCGCTACACGGTTGGCGATTCCTGAAAATGTCATCACCACAGCGCATTTTTATTACAAAAAGGGTTAGTCGTGCCAAGATCAGGATCAGATGGTGCTTCCTGCTAGTCGCCACTCAGTAAGGTGGCCATGCCTGGATGACTTGGACCTGGCCTGATGCGAAAATGTCATTTCAGATATTTTCATGTGAGTGACATTGCGACAAATAGTATAAACACCATGCTACAAACCCCATGGAATCGGCGGTCAGTTTTTATATTTTGGTGGTAAGGTGTGATTCGCGGCTGTCTTTTCGCTAATATGCTCTGAAGAGAGGCACAGAAACTATTTCGCTCGCTAATATTCTCAATCTACCAACGCAGTCTGAGCTACTTTGACAGAAGAGCTTGAAATGATGTAAAAATACCAAGTCCGCTTTGTCATCGAATGTAGAATTGTGGCTTTCTTGATGTCTATCGTAGTGCTTATTGGTGAGCGATACTGAGAATCTTAAAGTATGACTTCCCTCACTGGTTCGTACTTTGCCAGTAGTGCTTATTTATAGACGAACCAAATTGAGCCTGATTTTAATTGCAACGTCTTGAGTAGGCTGCCGGCGCCTGATATTTGGGCTGTTTCGTTTCCCTCAACCGCCGAAAGTCGACCTCTCGAGGTTGTATTACTCCCCGACATACGCCCGTTCCGGAAGTTGCTCTTCCATTTTTTACTGGCAGAATTGATTCTGCTTCTGATTCCAATTCCAACGAAATTTTAGCGACGGGCCCCACAAACAAGAGAATCTCTTTGCACATAGCCTCTATTGCTTTTGCGTAACTCTGGCACTGAGCTATCTAACCCTTGGTCGTGGCCCTGCGGCGTCTGTGAGAGCAGTCGTTGAACAGTGCCCCAAAAATTCTCTAGTAGCTGAATAAAATCACATCAACTCCGCATTACAATGCATCGTACTTTGACTGCCGTTTTTACAATGATCGCTGGCGGCCATGCAGGTCTCTGGGTTTGAAACACTGGCCACTGGCGCCTCATTTTTTTCATGGCTGCAGGGGCCCGTGGTTGGGCCGTAAAAGGTCGATGCAAGACTGTACACCAGTGAACCCATAAGATTACTTTAGCCCAAATGCGCGTCTGAGACAATGAAAGTCAGTGCAGCTGATGGCTTCATCCGGCCAGCTGGCTATCTGCAACAAAGACGAGCAATCCATGGCGACTGTGAGACGCTCCCTGCCAACGTGGCGGCCGCCCCGGCAAACACGATGGCAGCGCTTCCAGCGTAATCCAGCCCTGTTCTTCGCGCAACATCTATATCCATACAGGGCTACCAAAGAATTACACAGCATAGCACAAGATGCAGTATCTGTCGTATGCATCTCTGACACGCACAATATACGACCCAACGTGCCAGATGGGGACCTCCTGCTGCACGCGGGCGACCTCACTGTCGGCGGCTCATATGTGGAGCTTCAAGCACAACTCGACTGGCTCAACACTCTGCCTCACAGATACAAAGTCGTCATTGCAGGAAATCATGATCTCTTATTAGACCCAGCCTTTGTGGCCCGCTCCCCAGATCGCATCTACGAAGGTGAGGGTACATCTCGTGGCGATCTGGATTGGGGCGCAATCCTCTATCTCAACAACACTGCAACGACTCTAACTTCCTGCAACGGTCGTTCTATCAAGATTTATGGGTCACCGTGGACGCCAATGTTTGGAAACTGGGCGTTTCAATACCCAGAGGCTCGCCTCGTCTGGCCAGACTCAGTCCCGCAGGACGTCGACATTCTCCTTACTCATGGACCTCCAAAGGGCCATCTTGACGACCAGGGAAAAGGATGCGCTCAGCTCATGAAGGAAATCTCACGAGTACGGCCGAAACTGGTTGTATTTGGACATATTCATGAGGCAAGAGGGCGTGAACAAGTTCACTACGACCAAGTTCAGGAAGCCTACGATCGAATCGTGGATGGAGAGGGAGGATTCTGGTGCGCGCTCTTGATGCTCCTCTGGTTCATTGTTGGGCACATAAGAAAGCTTTTCTCAGGCGCTGTGTCTGCGACGACGACAACGCTGGTGAACGCAGCGGTAGTTGGGCGGACGATGGATCATGCTGATCACAATGGGACGGTGGTCAATATATGAGATTCTGGCTAAAATTTTTCAACCTATGTGGATTTTCATTCTATAAAATTTGCTCGAAATCAGGTGTTGTACTACGCTATGGAAGACTGAATAAATGCTCATGGACACATAAGAGGCTTAATTCGACCGCTCTCTGTTGAGGGCCACGTCTTCCATGTCATCCTCGTAAGCAGACTCTGACCCGCGTGGTTTAAGTTGGAGCTCAATATCCCGATCCTCAACACCAACATGTTCGCCCTTGCGAAGCGCACGATCAAAGCTGAAAAATTCCTTGCCCTTGCGGTACAGCTCACCAACGGCCATGGCCAGCAGGACCACCGCCGTAGTCTGACCAAAGTCCCACGCGTTCTCATTGACCTCCTCCCCGGACAGTTTGCCCTGGTTGGCGGTGCGCAGCGCAATAGCCATGTAGAGGTGAACGGGGAACTGCAAAATAGTTGACGAGAGAATCCAGCGGCGATGGCGCGCCCCGACCCAGATGGAGCTGCCCATGGTGACAAGGATCCAGGCGGCGGTGATGCCGACATAGACACGATCCGCCACGGGATGGCTGGCGTCGTCGCGAGTCGTCCCGGTGGTGTGATAGCAGCGGCCGGGTTCCGCATCGAGATTCCACTCGCCGAGACGGATCATGAGCAGGATGGTGAGTCCGACAAACATGGCGGCAAAGGCATAGGTGACGCGGTGGCGAACCGTCCAGAAGGCGTGACGGTGGTGCACGGCAGTCTTTTTGATGTCTGGGAGCTGCATGGCACAGAACGACCAGCAGACGAGCGCAGCGGCGCTAGAGACTCTGATACTTGTTAGGAAATCTATTCACGATTTGGGGACATGAGGAAGTACCCGACAAAGCAGACAATGTCAAAAATTAGCCGTAAGTGGTAGAGGTCCATGGTATGGGATTGCGTAAATGTAGTGATCATGTATGATATGCCTAGACCTAACTGGATATCGTTGCCAATCATGAGCATCTCGGAGACGAATGTCAAACGCTTCTGCTGAATCTTCCACTCAATCGTGCCATGCTCTGCAGAAAGATTTAATCGCCCGTGCTTGGTCATAAAGAAGACCCAAAAGGCAAGAATGAGGGACAGCAACGCCTGACCGACAAAACCGACGATGATCTATAGCATTTATCAACAACTGCAGCTCCATGTATTGCTCATCGTCACTTACTCCAATGCCAACCATGTCGGCCATGCCTTCGCCAACATTCTCGCACAAGCCATGCGCGTGCTTCTCTGTGTGCTCCATGGCTGCGTGTGACAAATATACTTGGAAAATAGCGAAGAAATTTGGTCTTAAACATTGGATGCTGCTTGAATTTATAAACTTCAGCAAGTCCCTTGTCGTTGGAAGCGCTGGCACCAGTACCATGAAAAATGGTGAGCCCTCCGACTCAGCCTCGTCCCTACTACCTTAATCCAGGCCCTGTCGCCTAAAAATGTCTCCGTCGCACTCGGCTGCTTATTATGGGTGATCGACGGTCTTCAGCCTCAGGGCAGGATTAGCTGGGCAGATTTGGGCGCTAGTTGTGTCTGTTCCCTGCAATCCGCCCATGCTTGTTTTTGGGGGTTATTGCATTGGTAACGTTTGGGCACACACCACGATTGCAGCTATAAACGATCAGTCGAAGAGCAAAGCAGGCAAGAAGTGGCACTTGGGCGCAATTCTCTTCTTTTATTTTTGAGGATCTATATCTTTTGTACTTCGTCTTTATTTCGATGCCTTCTTCAATTCTCACTACTAGTAATAACTGGTTGGCGTGGTTGAACCGCCCCTGTGATGTATCCTTGCGCACTAGTCAAATTTGGTGGCTTTGAGCGAGCATCATCCCTGATTGCGCTAGCCTCTATCCAAGATATCAATTCGTAGATTTTAGTATCCAGCGTGATGCTGCGCCTAATTTTCTTAGCCCCTGTGGCCTGTGTGAATGACTTTTTTGGCCCTTGTACTTTTGAGCTGGGAGTGCGGTATAGTTGAACAGAGTAGAGGATCAGAATCAAACTTGAAACCGCTTTGCAACCATTTGCCCGACCGTTAGCAACTAAACTATGTCGCAGACTACATAAGGGCACTGTTCCAGCTTCATTTCAAGCCAAAAAGTTAAAACTGAGGACTCTGTTGAACATGACTCGTCGTCCCATTTTGTGAGAGCCTCATAGTATGAAATAGCTGGCTGGAGCTTCAACCCAAACTGCCAGAAATTGCCTGGTTAGCTCAATCGGTAGAGCGTGAGACTCTTAATAAGAGTGCACAATCTCAAGGCTGCGGGTTCGACCCCCGCATCGGGCTATTCCTATATCATACGATACGAGCACATCTTTTTTGCCGTTTTCTTCAACTGAAATTGGTGGGGATGTTGATTTTTTTGGTTGATGGATACCTAGAAAAGCGGGCCCCACTGACAGCGCTGCGCTTGGGAGTTGGTGTCAAAGAAGAGGAAGAGAAGGACTAAGAAAATGCCTGGGAAAGAAACATTGAGGCACTCTTCGTGGAGTTCCTCGGACTTATGCGAAGACGCCGAATTGAAAACATGGGTGGAGAGATGAAGAACTAATTGATGACCATGCTTCACCAGGGTATTATTGTCTTTGTTCTTCACTGGACAGGGGAGGAGCTAGAAACGGACAAAACATCGTCCTCACAGATGCTGTTCAACACTGCTGAGACGAGGCGGAAAGAATGCCGCTCGTAATTGTTATGCAGAAAACGCGAAATATCGGTCAGCTGTATAGTCAAAGGCCCTCGACCTTTCATCAATTCTTGTAACAATTGATGAAGGCTACAGGGATCTGCAGTTGCGCGCAGGGCCGAGGTTGACAGTGCGGAGGCGGAGCAGGCCCAAGGCCGCTGGCCACTACTCTCACAGGAGAGACTTTAAAAATTAGAGCAAAGGAATGAATCGATAGAGCGATAATAATATTCTCCTTCTCGCCAGTTTGCTGGCGAAGAGGCTAGCCTACGTAGACGCAAGCGAAATTCCATTACAACTCATACCTAGCACATATTCAGGTCCCTACGAGCAGCCCGTCCTCCGCCGACCCCCCCAGCCATGTTTGGCATCATTCAATCATTACCAAATACGCATTCAAAACTTACTAGCTAAGTACAAAGTAGATAAGTTGCAGGAGGAGAGGCGTCTTTATGTGCTTGCACAAGCAGGTGATCGACCTGCTATGATATGGCTTGATGTTGTTGTAACAGAAACTGAGACAATCCTGTGCGTGGAAGAAGCATTCCAACCAGTGGCTCCAAAGCGCTCTGAAGCTTGCCACGAAGATCGAAGATGGAGAAGCTAGTTCTAACTGCCGAACCGCGTACCGTACCGATCTCTCAAGGCCCCGCAAATGTCAAAGCAACCATATAGCCGACCAGCTTCCCTGTGTAAGGCAGTTTCTAATAACTACATATAGTTAATCACTCGCTTATGTTTCCTACTAGCTACGACTGGAAAAATCATCACTGGCAGCGATCGGGGTCTTAAAATGATGTTGGCCAGATCAGTACTATTTGTTATTGCCTTCAGTCGTCAGTTCGTTGGGGCGGACCCCGTCAAAGTGCAACTTGCAGCGGGAGCCACTGTCACTGGCCGTTCTCAGTCAGGGGTGGAAACGTTCAACGGTATTCCGTACGCGCTTCCACCAGTAGGCGATCTAAGACTGCGACCTCCTCAAAAGCTGCCCGCCAACTACACCAGCAATATTGATGCCACTGGGATAGCCGCTGCGTGCCCACAACTGCTCATTTCGCCAGCGGATGACAATCTAATTGCTGCTGTCGGATCAAAGTTACTGGATCTACCCTTCTTCAACAAATTGACTGGCCAGGAAGACTGTCTGACTATATCCATTCAGAGGCCCGCAAACACCGCCCCAGACGCTAAACTCCCTGTGCTGTTCTGGATCTATGGAGGGGGGTTTGCGCTTGGTTCGACGAATACATATGACGGCTCTTCGCTCTTGAAAACCGGAATTCAGAACAGTCAGCCCGTTATTTTCGTCGCAGTGAACTACCGTATCAATGGCTTTGGATTCCTGCCTGGCGCTGAGATCCTCATGGATGGGAGCGCTAATCTCGGCTTGCTCGACCAGCGTCTCGGCCTAGAGTGGGTTGCTGATAATATCGCTGAATTTGGCGGCGATGCGGACAAGGTGACGCTCTGGGGTGAGTCGGCTGGCTCGTTTTCCGTCTTTTACCAAATGGCCCTATTCGACGGCAACGCAACTTATAAAGGCAGATCACTGTTCCGTGGTGGCATACTTAATTCCGGAATCGGAGCCCCCGCCGAGCGAATCGATGGGCCCAAAGGTCAAGCTACATACGAGAAGGTGGTCAAAAACGCAGGTTGCGCTGGCAGCTCGGATACGCTGTCTTGTCTTCGATCGGTGAACTACGAGACTTATTACAAAGCAGTCACAAAGGAATTCACAAGTGCTTTTTCTTATTATGGGACGAAAATTTCATTTCTACCTCGACCGGACGGAAAAGTACTAACGGCAAGCCCTGAGGTGGTTGCTAAAAGTGGACGGTACTTTGCCGTCCCAACTATCGTGGGGAACCAGGAAGATGAAGGAACTCTATTCTCCATCTTCCAGCAATCCATCAAATCAGAAACCGACCTGGTCGATTACTTCCACGATAATTATTTTGCGAATGCACCGAGAACGCTACTTACTGAGTGGATTACCTCGTACACGAAGAATAAAATTGGCAGCCCATTCCGCACACCCTTGATCAACACCATTTACCCAATGTTTAAGTACGTCGCCGCCCTCATTGGTGATCAGTCATTTATACTAGGTCGACGGAAGTGGCTCGAAGACACCAGCGCTGCACATCCCAACACACCCACATGGTCATATCTATCTTCCTACGCGCATCAGTTGCCCATTCTAGGGACATTGCACGCATCTGATTTGCTTCAGATATTTTACGGCCTACCAGAAACATATGCTACAAAGAGCACGCGAAAGTATTACTTCAACTTTCTGTACAATCTAGACCCGAATTTGGAAGGTGACAATTACGAATACTGGCCACGCTGGCAGGACAACAAAACACTCTTATGGTTCGAGACACCCATTCGCAATAGCTATTTAACAGACGATTTCCGACAGCCTCAGTACGAGGCGCTGTTGAAGCTTGGAGATTCCGCGCGACAATAATGACGGACAAAAGAAAACGTGCAGACGTGAGCCCTACACTCAAATTTCGCGAAGAGAAAACTGATCTCTCCCTGTTTTTGGAACAAGCATGAAGCCAAGCTTTGGTCGATTACACCATTTCATTCCTTTCTGCTTTCAGCATTGTATTAGTGCACTGGGGGTGCTGCCGGGCTTTGGTGGTCGGCACTTATCTGCTGTAGGAGTTCTATATTGGGGTCAAAAGTGGCATTGTACGTTTGGGGCAATGTCGGGAGCAATGTCGGGAGAATATATTGCTCCCGAAGATAATAAGTTTAAGGGCGTTGTCGGAGAGACAATTTTTTTTAGCCTATGTCCTAAAATATAGGTTCTATGGTTGACTGTCGTTACAACATGTCCCAGCTTCCTTGTGTCCAACTTACTGCAACGAAGAAAAAGCTATCCTAACGGCCGCCTGTAGGTATTTGATCATTTCAACCACTATAACTTTATATAGAATGGACCTTCGACGAGCAAAGACTCATTCCACTCAAAATTCTCCCAAGCAGTCTCCCGCAAGTAGCTTGAGCCATGTCTTCTTGTACTGGCAAAGTTGTGGGCGCTTTGGGGGAGAGGAGAGTCAGGGGAGCTGTACGGACATTGTTGAAAGCCCAAATTTGAGAGTATTTTACATTTCTTCTTGCCAGTTGCACGGCAGGTCATGTCTTACTCTGATGGTGCTTATTCCCAGGTAATGTCCCAGAAATTCGCATGCCGTGGGGGCTCTCTTTCTCTCCGAACGCTTTCGAAACATAGAAGAAAAGCAGCCATTGATTGAAAGCTAGGAACCACGCTGAAGAAAGAAAAACGGAAAAGCAAAGGGGAATCGACTCCCATTTGCGGAAAATCCAGCATCCTGATTCACAGCTGAAAACTTCCCAGCAGCCAAATGCAGCGAGCCTAACTAGTCTCACAGCCTTGCCAAGCCTTTTCCCAGTGTTTCTACCAGACTCACTGCGAGTCTTGCTGCGAAGAGATTTAATCTCAACGGACGTAAGCATGAGTTACAACAATCATAATCCAGGCTATCGATCAACACTTAATCAGACTCACTTCCGAAGCAACTTAAAAATCTTCTGTGACTTGAAAATAGAATGGGACTACGAGTATCTTGAGCGGCCAAACCCCTGACGCGCATCTGTGGCGCCACTCTAATGCAGCCCACTAACCATGTGCGATTTGGCTACCGCAATACAACATCTCGATCTTCCAATCCCAGATCCCTCTTTCAACATTCGTCATGACACTTTTTCCTCCGGCCAAACTCTGCGAGCAATTTACCGACATAAAACGATATCAGCCCCCCCCCCTTGGCCCGTTGTCGCATTGATCAGCGCATCCACGGTTGCAACGAGAAATGAGTGGCGGGGCAACTGGCGAGCGTCGCTGAGACCAGACCATTCCTATTCTTGTCTGATGTCTCAACGGGACCACGCAGCCTGAACAATCAAGCCAAAGAGGCCAAGCCAGAAAAAAAAAACGGGCGCTGCCTAATCACGCTAAAAGTGTCCAAAGTGTCTCTGTCGGCCCCCTGCCCTTCTCTGCCACAGATTTCATCTCTTGCCCGTCCCCGCATGCGGAAGCGCAACCTCGCATTACCTGGTGACGAGATGCTCATTCCGTTGGCATGCTGGGAACAAACGCTCCCAGCCGGCTACCGTTTGCCGTACCTCGCCTCGAGCTTTTGCGCCAACCTCTTTTCATTTCGCCCCGTGTAGACACCATTGGTACCCTCTTTTTCGTTGGCCAATTTACGTAGTACGATATGAGTAGCGCATTATTTAGCCTTCTTCGTTGTATCCGTCCCTGTTAGCTCGTTGACCAGGGACAAGGGATGCTGGAAGTCGTGGTTCACCACCCATGTTCAAATGCGACCCCCTTCCCCGGCCTCATTTCCCATCCTATGACCCTGAGCCCATCCTTTCTATATTCTGCTTGCTTTGTTCGAAACGTGTAGTTTGCCCAAATTTTAATCAGGGAGCACTGGCCAGCAGCAACGCCGTGTCGAAGCAAACGGTCGACATCGATTTGTTGCATCTGCGCGCCGACTCACCTGTTCTTCACATTGTCATTGTTCCGAGCGGGAAAAAAACCCGTGGTAATGAGTGTGCAACGTCTACGCCTTTTTACACTCTCTTCTTCTTAACCTCTGCCTGTCCCAGCTGGCAGTGCCTTTTACATCATATAATGCCAGAAAAGAGCGAAATATCAGCGTCGTTGCCAGCAACAGCTGCCCCAGCGCCAACAAGCACGCCGGCCCGTCGTCAGCCACCCGCCGACCCGAATCGACTGCCAGAATTTGAAGTAATATTTCGCCAAAATGACCCCGATGACCCAAAGAACTGGCCCATGTGGTATCGCATGTGGGCGATTGCGACCGTCTCGTTTTCGGCCTGGGTCGTTGTCCTCTTCAGCACCAGCTACACGGGCGCCCTGCCGGGCCTCATGGACGAGTTCAAGGTGACCAAGACGTATGCGACAATGGGTATGACAACCTATCTGCTTGGTCTCGCCGTCGGCAGTCTCATCGTGGCACCGATGAGCGAGCTTTTTGGCCGCAGAATCGTCTACCTTGTCGGCCTCGCCATCTGGGCCATCTTTATTATTCCCTGTGGTGTTGCCGCGTGCCTCAACACAATTCTCGCCAACCGTTTTGTTAGGTATGTTATTGCTGCGAGACTCTCCGTCAATTCCCAGCTAACATGAAGCAGTGCCCTGTTTGGAGCTGCTCTCATCTCAAACGGACCAGGCACCGTTGTCGACGTATCGAAGCCGGAATATCTCGCCATGGGCATGTCGCTGTTTAGTCTTGGGCCATTCAACGGACCCGTGCTGGGCCCGCTCATCGGAGGCTTTGTCTACGAGTACCGAGGATGGCGATGGACAAACTGGATCGTGCTCGTTCTGGCCGGACTCGCCTTTTCCATGATGATGACCATCAAGGAGACATACGCGCCGCGCATCTTGAGAAAACGAGCCGAGAAGCTTCGGAAAGAAACTGGAGACGCTCGCTGGTGGTGCCAGTACGACCGAACCATCTCCTCGTGGCAGCTGATTAGGACAAACATGAAGCGACCGATTGTGCTCTTCTTCACCGAACCCATCGTGTGGTTCATCAACGTCTGGAACGCACTCATCTACGGTATCCTGTACCTGTGCTTCGTCGCTTACCCGGTAGTCTTTGCCCAGCATCGCGGCTGGAGCGCAGGTTTCGCCGGCATGTCCTACCTGGGCATTGGGGCAGGCATTGTCCTCGCCATTGCCGTAGAGCCCATCGTCAGACGCATCATCAACTCGCGCCCGCGCGACCCCGTCACCGGCAAGCCGCCGCCCGAGGCAGCCGCGCTCATCATGGTCGCCGGCTCGCTTCTCACGCCCATCGGACAGCTGGGATTCGCGTGGACCTGCCTGCCAACGCGCATCCACTGGATCGTGCCGGTGCTGTTTGGCGTGCCGTTTGGCTTTGGCAACACACTCAGTTTCATCTACTCGTCCAACTACCTGGCGGGGGCCTACGGCATCTACGCGGCGAGCGCGCTGGCCAGCAACGCCGTGATCCGCAGCCTGTTTGGCGCGACGCTGCCGCTGGCGGGCTCCAAGATGTACGAGACCATTTCGCCGCAGTGGGCGGGCACGCTGTGCGGCCTGCTGGCCGTGGCCATGATCCCCGTGCCGTTTGTGTTTTGGCGGTACGGGGCCAAGATTCGCAGCAAGAGCCGCACCATCAGGCAGCTGCGGGAGCAGCAGGAAGCCATGGAGGCCAGGCGGGCCGAGGATCAGGCGAAGCGAGACGAGTACTCGAGCAGCGATGGACAGCTTGCGCTGGACGACAAGCGCTCCATCTCCAACAGTAAACCTCAAGCTAAGGCTACGGAGCTTGAGAAGGGGAGGAAGTGAATATGGCTGAATTTTACAGTTTGTTGTTTGCATTTTGCATGATTAGCCGGCGTTGTTACTTTTTGGATTCAATAATTTATCATTTAATAGTTTGCAGAATACAACGGATCACATCTTTTTCGAATTAGGCCTACCTGTGAGATGACATCACAGACCATCTTCTTTCTCTGTGCAAAATTGATCTTCCTCAACAAGCACTCCAGAGCCTGATGAAAGGCATCAAGCTGAAATACAGAAAGTCAAATCCCACATGAGACCTTTCCCGCAGCGTCGTAGTGATCTACGTTGTCGGCCGCCGTCCTAAAACCGGGCCTGGTTGCAACACACACACAAACATTTAGAGGCAACCAACCTGCAACGTCTCCCAATCAGCTACATTCAACGAGCTCAATGCGCAAGTAAAAGGACGAACCAAGGCAAATATGGAAAGGTGCCCCGACGGTAGCGCACCGCCACAGTCTGGGGGGGCTTGACGCCAGAGGTTCTCTGTAGGGGGCCACGGGGGCAGACCGACGTGGCAAGCGACAATGACGGCAACGCCTCGGCCGCAGCCGTCATGGGGCTTTCTTGTTGGGCAAGGTAAGATGAGACGGAGGGAGGATGGGGTCGCATGGTGATGTAAACTCGACATGTGGCGTCCAGTCAGAAAACTGGAGAGAGAGCGGGCATTGGAGAAGAATGGCGAGGAGGAGCTTTTGGCGCGTGTTGGCGGACCTTGGTCCCGTTCCAGCGACACGTGGAGGCTGCATTGAGGAGCAAGGGGGGTGGTTTTGCAATGACCAATGAATGTGCTACGATCGTGTGTTGCTCTTCACATTTGGGACTGGGGCTTGCAGTTTGCGTGGAGAATGGGTGTGCATGGTGCCATTTGCAGACGTTTGCCTCTACTTTTTCTTAGTGCGGATCGGATCATCGACGGATTACTGTCGTGCTGGCGAGCTAGCGGCCTGATAGACGTCGAATTGGAGAACCATGGTGCTGGCTAGCTTCGTTGGGTGGTAATTTTTCTTGGGTTGCTTTCCTGCCCCGGCGACCAAAGCCTGCCAGCCGGGGCTTATTGCTAAAAGTAACAGGTGCGCAAACCGCCAAGGGGATGCTTTTGTTCGGCACAGCTTCGTCCATTCTCCACGCCGTTGTGTTTATACCCTGTTCGATGACGGTTTGGTCCCGTCGTTTCCTTTTGTCAATCCTTGCAGAACGGGCTGGCTGGGGGAGGGAACAAGCTCACGCCACGTTTCTTGGCCGAGTAGGGCCAAAAAGAGCAATCGAACGAGTTCAGCGCCTTTGCGAGCACCGAGTTAAGTGAGACCAGTAGGCGGGTTTGCCGAACAGGTGCCGCTCGTTGGTGAGGCTGCCATGGCTTTGATCCCGTGCCAGCCGCAATTTAGCTAGGAAATAATTCATTCACGGAGAAGCATTCACCCGGGAGGGAATCATCTCACAGCTACGTGATTCTGAGCAAAAATACGTTGCCGCCACAGCAGTCATTGTGATGTCGCGGCGCAAAAGCGGGAATCGGCACATACGCCTCTCGTCATGGAGTGTCGACGTCAACTAGCCACAGTTAGTGTGGCTGCCTCCCTGCGACACAAAGAGGACATTGCACAAGGATGTTCCAGTGGCGTTAGTTAGGCCAGACCGCCGATCACTGTTCGAGAGAGCTCGCTGAGGGCCAAGAGCAGAAATCTAGACCACGGCGGCGCGGGGCTGGCATAAGGCGAGATATGCAGGTCCAGTTGAGAGTGTGCCCAAGAACGATTAAAAGAAAGCCAAGTTTTTGCTAGCTTCCGTTACTTGATGCTGAGCATAGTAACAGAAACGGCGGCATGACGCTTCTTTAGCGGACATTTAGGAGCTAAGCCACAGGTAGCCGTTGGAAAATCACAAGATGGAGACTGGCCGGCGACCGAACTTCTTTTTCTGGCCTAACACGTTACGTGTACTAAGAAATGTGCTAAGCACTTTCCAGTGAGGCGTCGTCTTAGTGTCCGTCTCTGCATGATGGATGTCGAATGGATTTTTTCTTTCTTTACGCGTGAATGGCGTTATATCCCGCCGTGTAATATGGCCCCGTCGCAAACAATGGGAACATCGAGGTTTTTCGGGCGACACCCCATCCCCCAAAGGCCCTTGTCAGTGACGGGACCCCCCGCCACCAAACCAGCGCACTCTCTGCTTCGCGCTGCTTCAGCTGGTCGTTCTGGACCACTCTAGGGCGCCCACTGAGGGACGCTGCAGGCCTGGAAATGAGCAAGCCTTAGGATTATTCTTTACAGAGCCTCTGCAGTGGCCGGATGAGCGGCCATGTTTTCGGCCGACACACAGCTGTTGCCCGTTTCACAGCGCAAAGCGTAACCGGCGTTTTTCTTTTGACCCGCTGTTGCATTACACCTTATCTGAAAGGCAGATAAGACGAATTAGAGCATCAAACAAATCCACACATGTACAATAATAACGTCACATATCAGCCGGATGGGCAAATAACAGTTTGCGTATCCGGGGGTATGCTCCGTGCGGTGTCGGGGTGGTCCCGGCGCGAGTCAAAAATCTTCCTCACTAGGAAGGCGATGACGTCGTGTTTTCCGATGGTGGTGGGAGAGAGCGGTCAAGCCACGCGCGACTTGCACCACTTACGTACGTAGTAGTTGTGTGGCATGGCTGTGGCGGTGCGAATATCTTTTACGTGTGGCTTGCTCGACGGAGAGAAGACACCTGAGGCGGTGCAAGAGTGTGGCTAGTGATTGAATCTGGGGTCTGGGCTGTGTGTGCACGGCAAATGGCTGAGCAACAACACCGTGTTTTGTGTGTTGTCATGCTTGACACCATCTCTTTCTTCTTCTCAATGCCCATCATGACATGGCCGCGCGCGCCATCAGAACAGAAACGCGAAAGAAACATTATCCGATCAGAGACATGCGTTGCAGGGTGCACGCACTATGACGACACAGCGGGCTGCCCGAGCAGAGGCTAATCAAGCTGTAACGTGTGGCTGGCCAATGGCAGGCGCCAGAGGCTGGGGCTAAGAATGTAGCCGCGTCTCCATATCGGTTAGGTTAGCACAGCCACACGGGCTTTGTGTGGGTCGGCTGGTGGACGAAGACGACAGAGGCTATCGACGAGAGGCTTGCGCCCATGTTTGCATTGGGACTGGCGGCCGATGAATTTAGGATTGGGCAGAGGAATTTGACGAGTCGCTCAACAATTAGAGGAGAAAAGGGTGGCTTCTTAAAATGATGTAATAAAGGGCAGATGTGTGGAAAGGAAAGGAAAAACTGCCGTATACATGATAGACGCATGACACACACCACATCCCGTCAATATAACCAAAGTTGATAGAGATCGGCCGACATGGCTGTCGGAAGCCACAGCCGGCGCCAGCAACCATGCGTATGCAAACAAGCACCAGGCCAGGCATTCGAGTGTAACTGACACTGTACTACGTACGACAACAACATGGCTCGACTCTGCTAGGCCCAAGACACGCAAGTGTACGAAGGAACGGTACTTGTCTCCGGCCCCATCTCGGCATCTTGTCTCAAAAGAAAACGTAAAATGCAAATCGCTCTGGATCCATCACCAAATTCGGTTCGCTTCTATCTTTTCGTATTAGGCGATCGGTCCCCTAGAGCGAGAAGCACAGCCAAAAGTTGAAAGGACAGAAAAAAAGCGGATCCCTATGACGACATAATGGGAGCTGTGGCTTGACACCTGCCCACCCACCAGCCAGCCAGGTGCTGCTCTCAGGCACCGCATGCACTAGCGAAGACTAACAAAAAAAATCGCTGTAAAGAAGAAAACAAAGGGTGTGTTTATACTAGAGAAAGACTGGGAAAAGAAAAAGACCCTTGTTCCCCGAAAGGCGGGTCACGCCCAACACCACACATGCACCCCGGCTGGCTGATGCTCCGCTGTCGATTACTGAACCGCTTTCCGACGTAGGTATGACTGATGGCTGACTTGCCACGAGAACGGGGGGGGGGGGACAGAAGGAGATGGATGCATGACGGTTGGGTGTTTTGGAGAGGTAGCAGGCAGTCGAAACATGTGTAGAGCACTTGCGCGCACTGACTTGGGGTCTGCCAGCCTTTGTCGCAAGCACATACAAACAGCGAGCGAGTCTCGAAGCATAAGGATTGTGCGCTCCGCTGGAGCTCCCGCCGCGTCCCGCTGAGCATCGGTCCATTCCACCCCCTGTCTTTCCGCCGGTCTGGAGACGAGAGCGGCAGATGGTTTTGCTTGGTGATAGTGATAGGTAGGTAAGCTTCTGTAATGCCTTATGCACATGTAGTCGTGAATGGCGCCGCATCATCAGCATGCTGCTGATGATGCGGCGTAGGCACAGCATATTGTCTTGTTTACAGCGCATCAGACATCAGACATCATCGCCGTTTCGCCCGCTGAAGTCTCTTTTTAGCCTCCCCTCCCATCCCTCCGCTGACCCCAGTCCTGGTCGAACGCTACGTAGCACTCCTCAATGCCCATCTTATGCTTTGCATCACCGCCACAAGCCAAAATAACCGCCTGTGGGCTCGCTCCACGCAGCCACACAATCGTCACCCCCCTCACCATGCCTATCGATTACTGGCAGATGCATCATCATCGGCGTCCGGCGTCCACTTTCTTTTTTTCTCGACATCCTTTTTTTTTTCGTTCAGTTCCTTTCGTTTATTATCCAAGCTAGCCTCGTCCCCCGTCCCCCGTCCCCTCTTGTGCATTCTTCCCTGCTTCACACTTCTGCCTCAGCCACATTTCTTTCTTGCTGTCCATCACTGCTGTTGTGGCGCACCCACCCTCCTAGCCCCCGACGAGCTGCCTCCCAAGTGACGACGACGACAGCGACGGCCAACTCTCTTGCCTACAAATACAGGGCCTCGCACCAGCCACGAACGTTGACCTGCTGTGGCTTGACCAGAGCACCTCGACGCCGCACAACAAAGGCTGATTGCTGCACTGCTGCTAGCCAAGGTACGTTGCTTCTAATCCTTTCACTCTTCAAATTTTAATTTTTTTTTGCAACATTTCAACATTTTTCCGCTGCTCTATTCTGCTTCTTACTCTCTCCTCGCTCTCATCCTCATATTTCCCAATCTACCTACCTCTCTCTTCCTTCCTTCTTCAGGGCCAGGGCGTGCGTGTAGTGCTTCCAGCGGGCCCAGACGCCCACGCCGCTAAAGCGAGCACACTAACAAGCCCGGGTCCACATATCTGGGGTTCTCGAACCTCCGGCTCCTCCCTCTACGTATACACATGGTCTCGCAGCGAGTCTCCGGTGCCTGCAGAGGATCAAAGGGCCACGCCGTCCTGGAGCCCTGCCCGCGATTGCATGCTCTCATGTCAGGCCGGGCCCTTGCCCATCCGTCTGCAAGTCTCTGATTTTTGGGGCTTGCTCAGGGCTTGCTGGCTTGCTTGGGGCTCCCCAGGGCGGCCCAGCGTCCCCCCTCCAGGGCTTCTTGCCTCTCGGAACTGCCTTGAGCCGCTGAAGCCCACCTGCGCGAGCCACACCTTTCAGCGACCTCGAGCCACGGCGAGCCACCTGGAGCCTGCTGTCGTCGTACCGCCTGGCCCCCACCACACTGTCATCACTGCCACTCTCTCTTATACTCCCCATCGCCGAGCACTCTTCCCAAACGTTCTGCCGTTCTCTTTTTACCACCCTTTTCCACCGCATTTACAATTACAAACTCTCCGTCCTTTCGTTGCATTGGTCATTCGTTCTACTATCTCGACTCTGCATCACTACATCCCGTCTCTTGTTGCGCCTTTTTCTGCCCGTCGCATCACCCCTGCAAACGCCTGCCTCACTCGCAAGCTCGACTACGCTCGCTCACACTCTTCGCTCTCTACAGACTTGCACCTCATCACCTGCGCCGGTGCCATCTATGAAGCGTTTCGCTGCGGCCAGTGTGCCTCAATAACACATTAACGACTATTATATTACATTTGCGCCGCTCACGAGCCCCCTGATTCCAGCCTCTTGCTGCTCAAACGAGGCGAATCGGCCCCTGCAAACACCAAACACCACGCGACCCGACATACTTGAGTCCCATCCACAGCGCCTTCTCCGCCACCATGTTCAGCCAAAGGTAGCTTCCTCGTCGCCGCCCTCTCCGTCTTCCGCCCTGCTGACTCTGCCCAGAACAAGCTCCCAGAAGCCCGATGATGAGCTGCTAGCCAATTTTCGCCAGCAGTTCCCCCAAATAGGTTCCACCGAGGGGACCTCACCCGGCATTTCTCAAACCGCTGGAGCGCCGGACCTGACCACAACGGCGCCCCCCGCCCCCAGGTATGCAGGCTCGATCGTGCCGTTCATTGCCGCCGCGAGTGCTAACTGCTCCAGCATCCGACCTGAGTTCCATGACCAAGACCCAACACCCAGAGCCAACAACGACCCTTGGCGTTTCACGCCTTCACTTCTGGACCCCAACTCGTTTGCCTTTAGTGCTTTTGGCCATGGCAATGCCGGCCTCTTCACTCCTGGCATCCATGGCCCTCCGCAGATGTATCAATCTCAGGCCGGCGATTTGCACACGCCCACCATGGCTATGCTCCAGAGCGTCACCACGCCTTTTGGTGCGCCTGCCTCTTTGGAGGCCATGCAATCAGGTGCCGTCATGGACCCTTCGGCCTTTCACACCATCCCCAGCCAAGCGATTCCGCCATTCCAGCCATATCTCCAAGTACCTGGGCAGGCGTTTGCACCGACTTCATTCGTCCAGCATGATACAGGCTACGAAACCATGGAACAAGATCCATCGCCCATGGGCTCCGAAGAACCCGACCCGCGCCTGATTGGTCTGACCAAAAGCCAACTAGTTGCAAACGCTGCCTCCTTGAGCCTTCCTCTACCGCCATCTGCCGAAAAATTTCGATTTCACTCGACTCTTAACGCTGCCACCGCCATGGTCAAGCAAGCTGACGAAATTCCCATTACTTACCTCAACAAGGGACAAGCCTACTCTCTTTCCGTTGCCGATACGCAGGGTGCTCTTCCTGTCCTGCCTGGAACTCGATACAGAACCTTTATCCGCGTTTCTTTCGAAGATGAGGAGCAGCGCTCCAAGCCTAGTGTTTGTTGGGGCTTGTGGAAGGAGGGCCGTGGTACTAACGAGGCTCACCAGCGCGGAGGCAAGCTGCAGGCGGTCGAATATGTCGAGGCTAGTCAACCAGCCGAGGGTGATGACAAGAGAACGCGCATTGAACTCGAATCCTCGTCATTTGACGGCTTTTGCGTGACCTGGACGCCCGGCACGGCCGGTGCCCCTGAAGTTAACATTGCTGTCCGGTTCAACTTTCTGTCCACCGATTTCAGCCACTCCAAGGGCGTCAAGGGTATTCCTGTACGACTTTGCGCCAAAACCACCCAGCTTTCAGGAGGAGATGGGGTAGACATTAACAGCGACGCCAAGCCCGACGTTTGCTACTGCAAGGTCAAACTGTTCCGAGACCACGGTGCCGAACGCAAACTTTCAAACGATGTTGCCCACATCAAGAAATCGATTGATAAGCTGAAGCAACAGATTGCCCAAGCCGAGAGCGGTGTCAAGGACAGCAAGCGGAAGCGGCAGAGCATTGCGTCCAAGGCCAGCGTCGACTCGCGCTCAGGCAAGGTACAAAAGCACAAGAGAACATGGTCCATGTCCTCTACTAGCTCCAACAACGCGAGCCGGCCTTCACTCGAGGACGACCTTCACTTCCGACTACAGACTCTCCAGGACATGTTCAGCAGCACTCGCCCTATTAGTGTCCTGTTTCTCCGCGGCGAGGAGCAAGACGACATGGATATTCATCCAGTTTCCATGCCCGGCGATGTGTCCCCTGCCACGCGGGAGGGCCGTAACTGGCAGGCACGCAGCGGACGCAGCTCCGTGCGCAGCTCGCTAGTGTCTCCTTCGCCCAGTTCGCTCTCTCTGGCATCACAGTCGTCCACTGGCGGTCACTGGCAAAACTTTGATTCTCGCGGCCCCGATCACGTTACAACGGTAAACCGAACAGATGATTCTGGCACGCTGAGCGGCTGGATTGAGGCGCTGGGCGTGGATCCGTCATATAGACCGCCGCAAGAGCGCGGGCCTAAGCCTGTGGCCTGCTTCTACGTGCAGTACGACGGCCCGACCTCGGAGAAGTACCACCGTGCGATTTACCTGTACCAACGGTCTCTAGCAGAGCTCAACAAGCAGATTGCTGCCAAGTTTGGTCTGGAGGAGAGCTGTATCAAGAGAGTAATCCGCCGGCTACCCAGCGGTCTCGAGGTCGAACTGGACAATGATGTTGTGCAGGAACTCCGAGAGGGACAAGACATGCGACTTGAGGTGGAGGGGATTGTCGACCAACCTGGCAAAGACTGGCAGATGTCGGTCGACGGCGAAGAAAACAACGAGGAGAACCAAACTCAACAGCAAGCGGGCTTGGTCATGCGCCTGACATTTTAAACAGAGCAAGGGCATTGCAATGTTTGCATGGCTCGGTCTGTTTGCTGATTTTCTTTTACATATTCGCAATCCTGGACGGATACACGGAGGTGTTTTCTTTTTTCTTCACATGGGAGGACTAATGTGTACCTCCAATATTGGATCTATATTTTTTGTACTACTCCGGGAAAAGCGGCCATTATTGGCATCAAAATGGGGAGCAAGAGGAGCCGTTATGAACTCGGCTGGACTGTTACGAAAACAACTGTTATGCATTTGCAAGAGGAGAAGCGGTGGTAATGTACAGTATCTGAAAGGGTGTGAGATGGTGGGCAACTGAAGGATGACCCAGAATGGAGATATAATGAGGCAGCTGGCCGAGAGCCTGGGTGCTGCGAATCCATAATACCAATAATTGATCTTGATTACCACAAAGGAGCACGGAAACAAATGGCGAGTGACATGTATGCGCTGTGGAGGCGATGGAAATCAAACATGGTTAACCACCTTTTGGTGTTGGGGGATGGTGGCCAAGGGCCCTGCGACAATCCTGAACTAGGCGACCCCGAGGGCACCAAGAATAGAGTCGCGGGGATGTCAATTATAGAGAAGCTAGGACAAATCAAGAAATGTCGGCGCAGAATAAAACCAGTAATTGGCTGTCAAAACGTAACTGGCGGGTATAAAAAGGGGAATGAGCATCTCTTTGTTTTTTTTGGTGTGCCAAAAACCGGTTTTCAGAGCAGGTACGAAATTAGGCAAGGTGGCGGTGCAAGCCCAGACATGCTGGGTTGAAAGCGCAAAAAATAAAATAAGAAATCGAACAGTCTAGACCTGTCTTGAGTCTGGAGCCGTTGCGGAGAGCGAGGCCGGGGGTTAAAGCCGGAGCGGAGGGGAGGGCGTGCGTGAGACACGGGGGGTCACTTACAGGGGAAGAGTGCTATGTTTATAGGGCATGTGCGCTGAGTTGCAAGGAGCGGAGGCCTGTGTTTTAGGGCTTATGGAGGGTGTCTGGGTGAAAATTACAGCGAGGTTAGGCTAGGTTTCTAGGCTGCAGTTACCCAAAGGAGGGCCTGCAGGGCTTTAAACAAGAAGGCCCGTCCTTTGTTCATCGCCGATCGTCAGGGGGGTGTGTGGGTGGGTGTGTGCAGCTACCAGTAGCTGGCTTGGGTCGTGCTGATACCCTTGCATGGTCGTTCCCGACTCGATTCGGCAGTGAGGAAGAAGACAAGCTAGCTTGGTGTAGGGGATGAAGGGGAAGTGGTTCAATGGAGGGCGAAGAAGCATATCAAAACAAGTGTGAGATAGCAGAACTTCGAAAAGAGACGCCAGGAAAAGTCGACAAGTTGAAATGGCAACGTAGTCAAGGTTAAGCCACATATCATGACAGTCCAGTGATATATACAAGCCATGTATCCCCTACACTCACCACAGTCATCAACTGATGAAAAATTAAACCTCGTTTTCTATTTTCTCTCACTCTCCGACCATCAAACAACCAACATATTCAAAAGGGCCCCCTTTTGGTCTCCTAGCGTCGGCTTGGCGATGTTTCCCTCTCCACACTCGACCTTAGTGTGCCTGCTGCGCCACGAGGGTCCCCAAGACAGAAGCAAAGACAAGCAAACAAGTACCATGGCACCATTCGAAATAAGTGACATGCCGACTAAAACTGTGGGCACTTTACTCGGTATAGACTTGCCGGAGAGCATATCCTTGCAAGAAACACGGGTAGACACAAAAAAAAACAAGATGCAGTTTTATTAACCAGGACGCCGTGCTGGGATCAACACTGGCAGCCAACGACTCCAGTCTGTAGCCCGGATGTTGAGAGAGAACCGAGGAAGGAACGTAGATCAAGGGGTTGGCGGCCTCTCAGATACTTGATAACTAATCCAGTTTAGGCGTCATGGTGTACGTCTAGTTGCTTGAATGCTGTTCTTGAGCGGCTTGGGCGAACCTATCCGGAAATGTCTAGATGAACGCCAGAAAACAATGCAGCTCGTTAAAGCAATGGGGTTATCTGGCCTAATCCTTATTCACAACAATGTTTCATTGCTAAAGGCCACTGATAGGCAGTGATTTATGCTCTATTATGCACATTTTTATATACAAAATTGCCAGCATCAATCTCCAGCCACACCACCATAAGCACGAGCCACTCCCTCCCGCAGAGCCTCAACACCTCCATGTGGTAATCCAACTTCACAGCAAACTTCTCCGGTCAACTATATCACTCATCTCCCCAGGACATTACTTCTTCCCTCACTGCGTCTTGGGAAAGTACTTCATGTATCGAAAGACGTAGTGACCCCATTTCGCGTCCTCGCCTTCGCCCGGCGGCTTACACGGCGCGTACTCGTCCAGGTCAATGTCCAGGCTGCGAATCACCTCGAAGCCGCTCTTCTGGTACATGCCCCAGGCCGGGTCCGACGAGTGCACCCACGCAAAGACGCCGTTGTCGTCGCAGATTTGCGTGCCCCAGCGCAGCAGCGCCGAGCCGACCCCGCGGCCCTGGTATTTCGGCGACACGGTCAGGCCGATGATGAAGAGACACTTGGTGCCCGCCGGCATAACCTCGTCCATCCAAGCGTTCATGTCGGCGTCGGTGAGTGCGACGAGGCGCTTGATGGGGTCTGTCTCCTCCTTCTTCTCCTCTCCCTCTTTGGGCTCCTCCTTGGGTTGTTGTTGTTCTTCTTCTTCCTTCTTGAGTTCTTCTGCCGCCTCCTTGGGCTTCGCTCCTGTCTCCTTGACCGGCGCCGCCGCCTCCACCACGCGCTCCTCAAAGTACGGCATGCGCTCCGGCACGAAGCCCTTGATGCCCCAGTTGCAGACGCCCATGATCTCGCCCGTCGCCTCGTCCACGGCCTTGAGCACGTGGCACGTTCGCGACTTCAGGTGCTGCGGCATGCTCTGCAGCGTGTACTGCTCCATGTCGAACGGCTCCTCCTCGCCCAGCGCCTTCATCTGCGTCTGGCGGTCGCTCAGGAACGCATCCCCGGCGAGCTTGGCCACGGCGGGGATGTCCTCTGCCTGCAGGCGCCCGATGCGCATTCCCTGTGATGACATGCTAGCGGCAGTATTAGTTTGTTTGTGTTTGAGAATTGTGTTTAAATCTTTGTCCTGAAAACGACAATATTCAAGTTGATACGCAGTGGCTTTTATATTAGTTGTCGAAACCAAGTAGTATATAAAATGGTGGGGTAAAAGCAACCTAGTTGAACCAAACACTTCCCGGCTGAGTCACTCGGCCGTGCTGATGGCGGCAATTGCCCAAAGAAGAAACAAAAATTTAAATTCTCCGATGAAATCGAAAAGATTTGATTTCCTTTGCCTTCTATACGCGGAAAACATGCAATCCTGTATAGAAGCTACCCCGGCCCTACCTCCCCCAACCTTGTACGCCCGTCACCATGCACGTCGTTGCGTCAGCCCCACTCATATCGCAAGCTTCAATTTTGGGTCCCATCCAACTTTTTGAGCTTCACTCCAACCTCAGCTTCATCCTTACCGCCGACGCCAAGATCTCGCTCGCCCTCACATCGACAGCCGCCGAGCGGCCGACTGCAAACGCCCGCGAAAGCGACAGCCTTCATACCACCTGCTTCATCATTTCATGATTAGAGCGCTCGCCTGCTCGAGACGCCCGACATCCTCGCCGCGCGCCATGGCGTCCGCCTATGGCCACTACAATGGCGCCGGCAGCCAGAAGCGCAGCCAGTTCACAGTCACAGCGCTCGGCCGATGGTCGAGCCTCAACAAGACGCTTCCTGGTGCGTGCGACGGGCGATGCTTGGCTCTGTCAGGTCTATGGCTAACGTGACACCAGCTGTCGACAAGATATCCGCCCTCCACGTCTACGACTTTGACAATACCCGTACGTCTACGACTCTCCACACTCTGTAGCGAGATGATGATCTGACACGGAAGCAAAAACAGTCTTCAAAACCCCCCTCCCCAACGCTGCGCTGTGGACCGGCCCTACGATCAGCATGCTGTCCAAGCAGGACGCATTCATCAACAGCGGCTGGTGGCACGACAACCGCATCCTCGGCGCGACGGGCCGCGGCATCGAAGAGGAGGAGCCACGCGCGTGGGAAGGCTACTGGAACGACAAAATTGTCGACCTCGTGCGCCTCACCATGAGACAGCCCGACGCACTGTGCGTGCTGCTCACAGGCCGCGGCGAGCAGCGCTTCGCCGAGCTGCTGCGTCGCATCGTCGCCAGCAAGAAGCTTGAGTTCGACATGGTCTGCCTCAAGCCGCAGGTCGGCCCGGCCAACCAGAAATTCACCAGCACCATGAAGTTCAAGCAGGAGCTTCTGACCGAGCTCATGGAGACGTACAGCAGCGCCCGCGAGATCACCATCTACGAGGACCGGCCGGCGCACACGCAGGGCTTCCGCGACTTTCTCGAGGCCTACAACAGCGCGCAGGGTGTGAGGCCGACACGCGGCCCGATACAAGCCGAGGTTGTCCAGGTCAACGACACGCAGACGTCGCTGGACCCCGTCGTCGAGGTCGCGCAGGTGCAGCGTATGATCAACGAGCACAACGCGGCCATGCTGAAGCAGCCGCCGCACCTGCGCCCCAACGCGCTGCGCATCAAGAAGACCGTCTTCTTCACCAGCTACGCCATTGAGCCCGCCGACTCGGCCAGGCTGCTCGGCCTCGTGTCGATTCCGAAAAAGGCGTCTAGCAGCGACGGGTTCCGCGTTCACGGCAACAACATCATCATCGTGCCGCGGCCGTGCCCCAAGGGCATCCTGACCAAGATTGGCGGCCTCGGCAGCAAGATGACGTTTCAGGTCACCGGCACCGCGTGCCACCACGGCAGCATCTGGGCTGCGTGCGTCACGCCCGTCCCGGCCTCGGCCGTGTACCACACCGACAACCCTATCCCGCTCGTGGTCCTCGCCATCAATAAGGGCGCGCGACCGGCCGACGCGGGCAAGATTAACACTTGGTCTGCGCTGCCTCCCGAGAAGCGCTTCACCTTTACCACGACGGTGACCGAAAAGGCCATTCTGCGCGTGGAGGCCGACGATCCGCGCGAAGACGAGTACGAGAGTCTATTCGCCAATAAGGCCAACCACCACCACAGCAGCAGCAACAACAACAACAACAACAACAACAACAACAACAACAACAACAACAATAAGAGAAAACATAACGGCGACGATTGGAATCCGCCGAAACAACCGGCCGCCGACGCAGCCGCCGCCGCAGCAAACGCAGGACGCGGTGGTAGGGGTGGGCGAGGCGGCGGTCGAGGCGGCCAAGCAGCCGGACGAGGACGCGGTGGCGGCGGCGGCGGTGGTGGCGGCAAGGGCAAGAGCAAGGGCCGCGGTGGCTTTTCGCACTATCGCTCGCTCGACGACGTCGGATCGAAGAATGCGCCGTCCGAGGTCAACTACGACGAGGCGCACCCGCCAGCCAACGCGCCGACGGGCCCGCGCAGCGAGCAGAACCGGCAGAGCGGCAGCAGCAACCACGTTACTGATCTCAACAACTACTATTGAGAGTGGAGACGTAAAGGAGGAGTGTAATGATATCCCCGATTGCTTGAGGAGAGAAGGAGGAGTGGCAATTGTTTGCTTGCATATGGACAAGGTTGATGTACCTTATTCCATTTTTGGGGCGTTTTTGGACGATTTTTTGAAAGACAGTCTCTTGTTACACGTACACACAGATGACAGATGAATACTAAATGTAGCTATCAAATGGCATTTTCCCCGTTTTTTTTTACCAAAGGTTTGATATTGTAGTTTTTATAGTCATGGTATTTCTTGTCCCTTTTTTATATCCCACAAATCCTTTTTTTACTCATCATCGTCGTCATCATCGTCGCTATCTTCATCTTCCTCCTCTGCATTCTCCAGCCACTCCACCAACACACGGCACTTGTCCTTGAGCGCTGCCATGCCGTCGCCGTCGACGGCGCGCTCGTCCTCCCACCACTCGAGGATGCCGTCCTCCTCGAGCACGTCGAGCGCGTAGAGCTGCTGCATGAGCGCGGCCAGGACAGTGCCGGCCGTCGTCGTGGCCACCTCGCGCAATGCCGTCTGCATGGCCAGGATAAAGGCTACCTGCTCGGACTCGCCGCCGCCGACGCCGACCTCATCGACAAACTTGAGGGCGCCGCCGCGCGCCGTCAGCGCCGCCTCGGCCGCCTTGCTGGGCTCCAGGGGTCCGCCATGCTCGCCGCCAGCGGCTAGCTCCGCGGCCCGGCGCGCAAACGCCGTGGCTACGGCCCGGCGCATCATGTCGTCCGAGGCGTTGTTGGCGAGGCGCAGGCCCATGAACTCCAGCTTGGCCGAGTCAAAGTCGCCCGAGTCGGCGCGCAGCGCGTCGAGCAGGCCGTGCACGGCGTCGGCGTGAAACGACTCCTTGCCGGCGTTCTCGTCGGGCTCTTCGCCAAACGCGGGCTCGCTGCCGTCGGACGAGTAGACCTCGGAGGCGAGCGTCGATACGGACGACGTTGACACGTTGAAGCCGGCCATGGAGTAGATGAGCGACTGATGCAGGCGCGCGGGATCTGTGTCTTCCAGCTCGTCGATTTCCGGGTCGTGGAAAGCAGCGCCGACGCCCTTGGCGCCGACGAGGCTGGCATCAGAGGTGACCGGCTTGCCGAGCGGTGAGAGCGTGGAGAGGGCGGTCTTTTCAGCAATGGTGATGTCGTCGCCGACATGCACGCCAAAAGAGAGGAGCGCGCCGGATGAGATGACGGCGCTCTTGCCGACCTTGGCATTGTCGGCCAGGATGGCGCGTGTGATGGTGGCCTTTTCGTCAACTGACACGTCGTTCCACACGAACGAGTCTGTGAGGGTGACGCCGGCGCCAATGGCGCAGTCGTTGCCGATAATGCAGTTGGAGATGGTGGTGCCAGCGCCGATGCTCGTGTTGGCGCCAATGATGGAGTTGCGCAGGCGGGCGCTCGAAGAGTGGCACGCGCTCTGCTCGATGACGACGCTGTTGGGGTGCGAGTGGTACGAGGACTTCGGGGAGAGGTTGTTTTCGGGGATAAACGGAAACGTCCAGCGCCCGAGGACGTCGCGGCTGATGGCGTCGTACATTTGCAGGTTGCTGGCGCGGGCGGCGTAGCCGTCCTCGACAATGTGCGCGTAGATCATCTTGCCGTTTAGCTCCCAGTCCTTGAGGACGCCGTGCAAAAAGTTGCGGCGCGGCAGCTCGTAGTCGAAGCTCTCGGACCAGAGCGCGAGCACCTCGGGGGTGCAGATGTCGACCTGGGCGTCGATGAGGTCGGCGCGCACGTCAAAGTCGGACGACAGCTCGGCGGGAATGGCCGGATCGAGCATGGCGTAGTGGTCGCCGCCGAGCGGGCTCATCTCGTCGTAGTGCAGGCAGCGCTGTGTCTTGTTGTCGACGACGAAGACGGGTGTGATGCCGTTGGTCTTTGTGCGGTGCGCGTCCTGGCCGCCGCTGCGCAGCACGCACGTCATGATGTTGAAGGCGCTCTCCTCGCGGCGCTTGCGGTGCGCCGCCAGCACACCGTCCAGCATCATGTTGGAGACGAGGTCACCGTGAACAAGGATGAAGTCACCGTCGATGAGGGACCGGGTGTCGAGGTCGCGCAGCACGTCGCCGGCGGAGCGGGCGTCGGCCACACGAATGAACTGGATGAGGGAAAAGGGCGAAGATTTCGAAGCTGTCGACCACCGCGAGCGGTTAATGTGCTCCTCGACTGCATCGGTGTTGGCGCCGCAGTAAAGGTAGACTTCGTTGACACCATTCATGGCCAGGAACTCGAGGGTATATTCGATGAGCGGCGTGTTGCCCAGCGGGAGGAGGCACTACTACGGTTAGCAAGATAATGAAGCTGGGTATAAATCATCATACTCGTGGCTTGTCGACGGTAAAGGGCTTGAATCTATCCTGAAACGAGTCGGCGAGGATCTAGATTTTTTTTCATCGTCAGTCGTGCCCTTGATACCCCGCGGCAGAAGCTACTCACGACCGCCTGCAGGACGTCCTCGCCCTTGCTCTCAGCGCCAGATTTGGCGGGCTTTTTGCCCTTGCCCGAGCTGGCGCTATTCTTTCCCTTGTGCGACATGATTGCGCGAGAAGAATGTGGCGGGAAAGAGGCAATCGCGCTGGCCAAAAAGTCGAAGATGGAGCTTTCAAGGGTCAAGGGTGGGCTGTGACTCAAAATCGGAGGTGGGTTGAAGTGGGCTGGATTTGTGAGATGGGGCTACCCTACAGTTGGTTACGGTTTGCGTGGTCCAACGGCTGCGCTTAAGCGTGCGTATTGGACGCCGTGGTTTTCTTGTCAGACGATCGAAATTGGGCATTATTTTACTTGCCTGTAACTTCAAGCATGCTCCTATTCCCTGGTGCTGGTGTTTTACATGAGAAGTGCTGACTAGTACAACAAAAGTGGTGCTGATACATCATCGACATAAGTAGCAACCCAGTTTGCACAGTGAATCAACGCAGACAATACCAAAGAGAAGATAGAAAGGAGGAAAGAAAGAAAAAGAACCCCAGCTACACCAAACATACAGAGCTTTAACATCTAAGTATTTTCTCTATTTATGTGGCATTTGAAATTGAGCGGCATTACGGTGAAACGAAGCACGGAACATAGCATATTCCTGGCCGTTATCAAAGACCGGTTTGATTCCAAGACCGCGTGTATCCATGTAACCAGTAGTGAGCATTGCTATTACAAGGCGATGGGCTGGTCTAGAAAGTCACCGAAGACTTTAGCGTCTACGCAGCAAGTGAGGTGATCGTAAGAAACTTTGCTGTCGTAGCAGACACCAAATGTCCAGCAAGAGCAATAGAATTGTGCCCGGCTAATCAGAAAAGAATTACCGTAGCTTCCGTAAGCCACAGTCAACAATCTGGAACAAATTGTGCATTGATCAGAGGCCGGGACTTCAGATCTCTTGGTCGCAGACACACCTCGCTTCGAGATGCTACAATAGCGGTGCCAAGCGCAACAATTTCAATTCACCGCCGCTCAAACCAATAAATTGAAAGACAGAGTCTCGTAGGGTTTCATCTCGCTCTTTTCTCTCTACCTGACATCGTGACGCTGCCACGTTGGTGTGAGGCCAACAAGGGTCGTTGCGGTGTGGGGTGCAGCCTGTTGGCTGGTGGAATCGAAAGTCTCAGTGGCCGTCTCAGTGCCGATATGCCAGCCAAATTCCACAGATTCAAAAATAGAAAACTGTCCTAGACTGGCCCTACTAAGTCCAGCAGGCGAAAGAATGTTGGCTGATCAAATTACTGGGCGTAGGCGGTTCGGTGCAGACAAGGCATCGCAGACAAGGCATCGCAGTGCAAGCGACATGTCAATTTCGTCTCACACCAGAGACGGCCCGGCGCGGAGAGGGCGAGCCGGTCGTCTTTGCAACACTCCAGAATTCCGGACGGGCTGGGATGACAGATGAGAGACACGGTACAAGGTGTAAATGAGTTAGTCTGCTTCGTGCAGTGGTGTGTGTGCCATTTACGGCTAGATCCGAGAAGCTATTGAGGGATGCTAGGCCTGATTCTGCGTGTGCGCCGGCAGTCATTGCTCAGGCGCAATACAACTTTGCGGCAATTCCAGGCGGGGAAGCTAAACTGTTGGTATGGCGAAATGGACAGGCGAAGAATTGAGGGCGGGATTGATTTTTTTTGTGTCTATTGGGAGTATATGTTGATTTTGTCCCTGTGGACGCACGCCCATTCGATCTACACTAAGTCTGCTTCCCTGCTGCATCGTACTGGGCCACTGGGCCCACGAACATGGGCAGAGCCAAGTTTCTGCCCACTGATGGGGAGCAGGCAGGCTGGGAATACGGTGTCTTGGTTAAAGTGAAGGGTCTGAGCTACCAGGTTGGGCACTTTGGCTAGCGGAAGGCTGGCAACGTTGCAGCTGGGGGTGAGTTTTATCTGGAGCCGAGGGAAAAGATTGAGCAAAATAGGAAGACGAGAAAAATGTCAGCGGAAAGTTTAAAGCAACAGTCGGCGGAAAGCTTGTGGAAAATTGGCTGCTGGTTCTGGGAGACGCAAAGTTCAGGTGGGCAGGGTGCGAGAGAGAGATTGCGGGATGGACGGAGAAGGTGGTCGACGGCGTGGGGGACTCTGGTTAGCCACAAATTGAAGAGAAAAAAATGACGAGAAGCTTCAGAGGCGTTGGACTAATGGATGAACCATTATTTTTCTTTCTTCATTCTGTAGCTTGCAGCTATTAGTGTTAGTTTGGTTGAGCGCACCAGGCTGCGGTGGTGATGGCTGTTGTTAGCAAGCCGCAGTGGAGCGAGCCTGGCAAGCGTGCACAGGGTCTTTTGGCGAGGAATTGGAAGCTGGCCAATGGCGGAAGGCGGCGGCGGAACTGGCCAGCTAATAGCGCGCGACGATGGATGGGGCGCTGATCCAAGACGATGGAGCGAGGTTGAGAGAGTGTATTACGACGGTGGTGGAAGAGGAGGTGGAGATGCTGTGGTAATAAGTAATACGGGAGTTTGGGGAGGTAGACGGAGAAGGAGAAGGGTGAGGAGGAGACGGAGTCGATGGCGATTATGGAAGAGGTGATGCTGATGATGCTGATGCTGATGCGGATGCGGATGCTGGTGATGGTGAATTTGTTGATGAATTGAACGTGATGGGATGCGTTTGCAGTGGTCAAGATGCATGAGTGCCTTGGGCGCTCCATGTTCACTAATACCCGTTAAACAAGGTACCTGAGGTGTGGCTGCAGCTACGCCCAAACAGCAGGTACCAACCTGGAGCATGTACAGGCAGCGCATCCTCTGTGGGCATCTTTGCGCGCTGCCATTTTGCCATCCACTGCCGCCCAACCATCACAACAATCTCGCACTCGTCCCGAATCTTGTCAGCCAGAGCAGCTTGTCCAACTGTCACAAGCTGGTGCCAGTTACCTCTGCTGGCTGACTGCAACAGTCTACTCTTGCCCTGCTGCTGCTGCGATGCTGCTGGCTCCTCTCGTGGGACCCTCCTCCGCATCCACCACCACCAACCAACCAGCTCACACACGCACCACCACTGCACCTCGACGCACCTCGACGCACCACCAACGCACCACCACCACCTCCTCAACTCCATCAAAAGCCCACCAGTCCATCGCCTGCCCGCCAATCCTCCTCGACACCCTCCTTCTTCGTGCCGTTGGATTTCTTCTCATCCTCTTCTCATCCCTCTCTTCCCCCTTCATTCCCCTCTTCCCGCCCGTCTCCCCGGCAAAACGTTCCGCCCCGGTCTTGGAACCTTGTTTCGTAGAGATATTTTTGGCGCGCCAGTGTGCACAAATTACATGCTCTTTTTTTTTTGTTTTGCTAGGGTCGCTGTTGCTGGTGCTTGCGCTGCCTTGCTGTCAGCTTCCAGGCTGTTGCTATTACTACTGCTGCGCTGCCCCTACCAATCAAGCCTCGCGCCGCCCGCCGCCACCAGTCGCCGCCTTGGCTGAACCACACCACTTCCCTCGCCCGCCGCTATTATCTGGTCGCCTTTTTTTTTTTCAAGCCTCGAAAGAATCATCCCATCTCACACCATACTATTTGCTTTCAATTGCTGGCGCCAATCCTCGCTGTTGGCCGGCTTACCGCTGCCTCGCGCCCGCACCCTCATCTTTTTTCCGCCTCAGCTAGGCCGCCCTATCTGCCTGTCAACCTCTAGTTCGGCGTCCCCGGTTGCCAGCCTCCGATTCCTGCCTCGCCTCAACAATCATCGCCGTGCTCCCCTCTCAACCCTGCTGCGCACCCGCCAACGCAGCAGCCTGCCGACACCTCACTCGAGCTCCCAGAGTCCATTTCGATCCTGACTTTTGCGGCATCGGCCTCCTTGCCTGTTCCGCGACCGCTCTCCTGGCCCACCTCGTCTCCTGCGAGGCGCCGACGCTGCATCCTCGCTGTTGCGATTTTTCACCTCCTCAATCATCATGTCAGGCACAGACATTGGGCCACCCCAAGGGGCAGGCAACAATGCCAGCGAATTCGTGAGTCGCGTCGCCCCAGCTCGCCGCGCCGTCGCTTCAATACTAATGCGCTTGCCATAGGTTCGCAAGCTGTTCAAGTATGCCTTCTCTGCACCAGCTCGCCGCTTCTGATCGACACTAACCAGCCCCAGGATGTTGGAAGACCCTACACATCAGGATGTTGCTAGATGGGGAAAGGATGGAGATACATTCGTCGTCGTCGAAGTTCGTCATCATCAATCACTCTCATTATTGGCGCAACGCCAAGCTGATACGATATAGGGCGAGAAATTCACTCGATCTATTCTCCCGAAACACTTCAAGCACAGCAACATGTCAAGCTTCATCCGCCAATTAAACAAATACGATTTCCACAAAGTCAAACCAACCGCTGATGCTGATGGTTCGGCGCCGAGCGGCAACGTACGACACCTCAAGTTCCTTGCCGCAATCTCACTGACAGTTCTGCAGGTCCTCGAGTTCAAGCACCCATACTTCCGCGTAGATAGCAAAGACGACCTCGACAACATTCGCCGCAAAGCTCCCGCTCCCAGGAAAGCCCAGCCGCCCGAGGATTTCACCACCAGCCAGCACGTCAGCGTCATTTCTGAGCAGCTCACGGCTACCCAGCAGCAGGTCCAGCAGCTGCAAGAGCTCTTTGCCGAAGTCTCGCAAACCAACCGACTCCTCGTCAATGAAGTGCTGACTCTTCAAAAAATGGTCAACGCGCAAAAGGGTGCCCAGCACGAAATGCTCAACTACTTGACCGTCTATCCGGGCCGCACAAACGCCATCATGAACCGCCCAATGGCCTCTAACGGAGCAGTTGCGCAATCTGATAGCGACGACTCTGCCCCCGAGCTGCGTAGAGCGCGCGAGCTCTTGGCCAGCGTTACGCCTGACGCCATTGCCGATCGCGAACTCGAGCGTCTTCACGATGTATACGGCCCCGTCGCCGACACGAGCACCATGGTTACTCCCGTCACCATGCCCATGCTGCACGACCCCATCACCGACCTCAGCCGATACCCCGTCTACCCCGTCGGTCAAACCGTCGGCATTGACCCCTTTGCTGGCGACCATATCCAGAAGCTTCCCTACGCCATGCCTGGCGATGCTGCTGCCGCTAGTGCGCTCGCCGATCACCACCACGCTCAGCAACACACGCCGACCTCCACTGGCCCTGCCCCCGTCATGGCAGCTACGGCCACTGCCAACTCCCGCGAGGCACCAGCCATTTGGGGAATTAAGAAGCCTCATGTTTTCCTCGTTGAGGACGATCCCACTTGCGCAAAGATTGGCATCAAGTTTCTCAAGTCGATGGGCTGCGAAGTCGAGCACGCTGTAAGTCGTGTCATTCCTGCGACAAGTAATAATTGCTGACATAATTTAGCCTGATGGTGCCGAAGCGTATAACCGTATGAGCGCTGTAGGAAGAGACCACTTTGACCTCATCTTCATGGATATCATTATGCCCAAGCTTGATGGTGTTTCTGCGAGCATGTACATCCGACAACAATGTCCTTCAACTCCGATTATTGCCATGACCTCAAATATTCGACCGGACGAAGTAAATGGTTATTTCGAGCATGGTACGTTTTGTGCATTTCGCAGTCGCATTCGCCTTCGACACGTTACTAACTAGCTGCGCAGGAATGAACGGTGTCCTTGCCAAACCATTTACCAAAGAAGGCATGCTCAAGTCGGTAAAGACGCACCTCGCTCACTTGCTCAAGAACCCGCCGCCCGCAGATGGTGGAGGTGCCTTTATAATGCCCGCCATCGGATTTATGGATGGCGCGAACCCCGTCAAGCTCGAGCCAGACGAATCCGGAAATAGCTGGTCCAACAATGGCATGCCGCAAAACGACGTTAGTCATGGATATGGCATGGTGAATGGCGCCGGAGGATATTCGATGGCCGGAGGAAGCCGGCCTACATATGGCTCGGCCATGGACGGTTCATCAGCGCGCATGGGCCCTGATCACGATAGTCCACCTGAGAAGCGTCAAAGGCTGAACCCTGTGCAGGGCAACTATTCGTGAAGCGTTTATGTCGACACCGCGCGAGGAAGAATGTCGATGCCGCTGAGCACAGCCCAGACGCAAAGCAGACGCAAAGCAAACTAGGCACTGGCAGGTGCGGGATGGGCGTTGTTTTATGGCTGACCGTCTGTCGGCCAGCTCACTCCATGCTGCGGTCGATTGCGGTCTGGACCAGCTTCAAAAGGGTGGGGTTCGGAGTTCGGAGCCTGGGTGATGCAAAGTGACATGTGCCCAGATGTACATGCATCAAAAATGGATTTTCTGATTTTTATTATATATCCTTGTTGGGATTGGAAAAGGAGTAGTTTCCTGGGTTGTCGAAAGCAAGTGGGCTGGCTTAATACTACTGCCCTAGGCGTTTTTCCCTTTGTCTTTTTTTTTGCCTACAAATTTTGGATTATCATTGAAGCGAGCTGTCAGATCTAAGGGGAGAGAAAGAGGGAGAGATGGAAAGGAGAGAGCCAGAAAAAATTGTTTGTTTTACTGCTGTGTAACCATTATCTGCGGGTAGGTGCATTACCAGGTTCGAGTCTGGACGCGCCCATGAGAAAGGGCTGGGGCAGAGAGCGAGGAGGAGAATGTAGCGTTACTTGTCTCATGTTACCATATTATGACCAGGAGCTGATTGGTCTTTTTATTTTACAGCAATGGAAAAAGTGCAATCAATTGGACACGGCATATTGGTGATGACAGATGGCAAATGTGTGAGGTAACTTGTGCCATGCTTGGCTGCCCATCACATTGCGGCAGATACCTCTGACAGCATTCATGTCGACCGCCGCCATGCAAGCACATTTGCTTTTTGGTTTCATTATTCGTTCTCACTGTGTTTCAGGATACGCTCGACCTCGGCATCGGCCGACTCCAGAATGTGCTCCGGGGCATACCACGGGTACCAGCTAATCCATGCTCCGCGCTCTGCCGTCAACGTGCATCTAAAAAAAAAACAGTTGGCAAATAAAAACCTCCCGTTTCGGCCAACCATCCGTCCAAAAGAAAAGGAGTCCCATAATCTTGCATCTGCAAGACAAACGTACCTGCCGCCGAGCTGCACGCGTACAAGTTCCCTGGGCCTGCCGCCCAGGTCCTGCGCCATCTTCACCAGCGGCGGAAACGTCCTCCCAGGCCACACTGCTGGAGGCCGCTAGGTAGTAGCCCTGCCTGCCGTGGGCAAGGGTCTGGTTGCCGCCGAGGATCTTGGACAGGATGGCGACGTAGAGGCGGGCATCGTCTGTGACGTGGCAGACGGGCCATGTCTAGGCACATAAGTTTTAGAAACAGCTAGAAGGATGTTAAAAGGTGAGGGAGAGATGTACCGGACGATCGGTGTCGACTTTGTACACTTGGCCGGCGGCCTTGGCGGCCTTGACAATGGCGACGTTTTGGATGGAGATTTTGTTGCCAAAGCCGTCATGATCACCATCTGAACAGAGTAATCAGTCGTCTATCGCTTTTGAAAAGCGCGTGAATTCCGGCGACAGAGGGCCTAGTTACATACAGACGATGCACGGCACAAAAATATAAGTTCGGACTCCGAGAGCCTCGCCCTGCTCAATGACAACATTGTTGGTATCGATGGCCTGCCTGCATTAGCACTACAAGTTTTACTCAGGAGTGAAATTTAGGCCTGAACTTGGATTCTGAAGAGGAGGCACTGTTGCCCTCTGTGATTTTTGCGTCTCGTACAGATCTGGCGCCGTGTCCGGCCAGGGCCTATCGCTCCGTGCACCTGCGTAGCTCGAAAAGACCTTGGCGCCGCTCGTCTGATTCACAATTCAATTTAGCCTTTTCATACCATCCCTAGACTAACCTACTCTCAAAAAAAATCAAATCATGTCAAAAATCAAATCATGTCAAAACTCACCTACAGGAAATGGACCTCGTTGCCCGTCTTGCGCTTCACCTCGGCCAGCGCCCTGAGGAAGCACGCCTGCGCATCCGCGCTCAGCACGTCAATCAGCCAGAATACGACGCTAAACTCCTTGTCCGCGACCTCTCGCGCGATGGCGTCTGGGTCGCGCAGGTCCGCCACACACGGCTCGAGGCCGGCGTCCTTGACGGCCTTGGCGCTCGCGGCGTTGCGCACCGAGGCGTAGACGGTGCAGGCGGACAGGAGGGTCGCGTGCTGGAGGGCGTCGATGAAGGAGCTGCCACGGTAGCCCGATGCGCTGGTGATTAATACATTTGTCGGCATTTTCAATGTTTCATGGTCTATTTGAAAACAGAGGAGGATAAATGAGAGAAAATTATGCAAAAAAAAGTCAATTGGCATTATCGTCGAGAGGTGTCGTAGCGGGGCTGGAGCATCATGACGTAGAGTTGGACAGTCTTTCTGCCGTCAGGGCTGTCGCGATATGGCTCAGCACTGATTAGAAGAGGGGAAAGCTGTTGTCCTCTAGAAATGCAATACATCGGCTGCGCGCAGTATTGCGCTAGGTACTGAGAGTAGGGCCGATCAGGTGCATTTTGACTTTGTCCGGAGAGGGCGGGGATCGAGATTACGTCCGGGGCGGGTATACGGAAAATCACCAATGTGTCTGGCTGTATACCGACAACTTGGCCCCAAGCAGTGCTCAGTGGTGTCCTGCTGGTCTAAAAAGACCCAAGGCCAAGGCATTTCACTTTGCCGCCCTCAGGCACATAGGAGCCACTTATACCGATCTCAAGTACAACAACTAGAGGCTTTTGGGGGCAGCGTTTACGGTGCGTTGGGAGAAGTAAGTCAAGAATGAACAGAGATAATGGCTTTAAGCTGTCACTACTTTTTTTATCAAAAAGAGTACTCTAATAAAGAGTGAGAGCAGTTCATCCTCGTGTCCTTCCTTACCATTGTAGGGTGTCTTGCCGCAGAAAGTGGTCCCATTAAATGTGCACTGTACGCGTCGCGTCCACCAGGCGCGTCCCACCATCCATCCACCTCCAACATTTTGGCAACCACTGCGCCGCTCTGCAACGAGATCACCACCAATCCATATTTTTTCGGCTATAAAATCACCTATACGAAACAGTTTTGAAGAAATCATGCCTCACGCAGAAGGTAGCTCGCCCGCTGCCGTCAAGGACGAGCCTGTCGATGACGCCGGCATCACCAGCAGCATCTCCCAGGGCGACGAAGACGACGTCGACATGCTCGACGCCAGCAACGCCGCCGCCGATGCGGCTGCCGTGAAAAAGACCGACGTCAAACTCGACGACCTCTTTGCCAACGACGACTCGGACGAGGAGTTTCCCTCGTCCGCACCCGTCAAGGCTGCGCCCAGCTCGCCCCAGGGTCCCGCCTCGCCCACGTAAGGAATCAACGATGATGTACCAGAAGCAGGCTGGGCTGCACAGAAAAGCTAACCGCCGGTGAACAGAGACATTTCTGCCCTCAAAGCATCCGACCCAGAGGTCATGCGCAGCTTCTATCAGCGCCTGTTTCCCTGGCGCCAGCTCTTCCAGTGGCTCAACCACAGTCCGACGCCCACCAACGACTTTGGCAACCGAGAGTTTGCCTTTACCCTGCAAAACGACGCCTACCTGCGTTATCAGTCATTTGCCACCGCAGATCTGTGAGTACCACATCTCGATCTTGATGACGCTACATTGTCTGACAGAAGCAGCCTCCGCAAAGACGTCCTCCGCCTCATGCCCTCGCGTTTCGAAATCGGCCCCGTCTACACCACCAACCCGCGCGACCGCAAGACGCTGCGCAACTCGTCTGCCTTCAAACCTCTGGCCAAGGAGCTGTGCTTCGATATCGATTTGACAGATTACGACGATATCCGTACCTGCTGCGACAAGGCCAACATCTGCAATAAATGCTGGACGTTTATGACCATGGCCATCAAAGTCATTGACGTGGCCCTCCGCGACGACTTTGGTTTCAAGCACATCATGTGGGTGTACTCGGGTCGTCGTGGTGCACACGCGTGGGTATGCGACAAGAAGGCCCGCAGCATGGACGACCAGAAGCGCAAGGCAATTGCTGGATACCTCGAGGTCATCCGTGGTGGTGCGCAGAGCGGTAAGAAGGTCAACGTGAGACGGCCGCTGCACCCTCATCTTGCGTACGTACATCTGCAAAGTATCATACTCCCTCCTAAACTAACAATTTGCAGTCGAAGCTTGGAGATCCTCAAGACTCACTTCCAGGACGACGTGCTCTCTGTCCAGGACCCCTGGTCTACGGACGAGCGCGCTGATAAGCTCTTGCAGCTACTCCCCGATCGTACCCTCAACGAATCCCTCCGTCGCAAGTGGGATGCCGCGCCTGGCCGCACCTCGACGTCCAAGTGGGCAGACATTGACGCAGTCGCCAAGACGGGCGCCAGTAAGAACCTCGACGCGCGTGCTCTAAAGGAAGCCAAGCAGGACATTGTGCTGGAGTACACTTACCCTCGTCTCGATATCGAAGTCAGCAAGAAGCTCAACCATTTGCTCAAATCACCGTTTGTCGTGCATCCCGGCACCGGCCGCGTCTGCGTGCCCATTGACACCTCCAACGACGACACCATTGAAAGCTTTGACCCGCTCGGCGTGCCGACGGTGCAAAGTCTTCTCGCGGAGATTGACGCTTGGAAGGGCGAGGAAGGCGAAGGCGCGCCGGCTGTGGCGGACTGGGAGAAGACGAGCCTGAAGCCGTACGTCGAGTACTTTCGCTCTTTCGTTGCCGGCATCATGCGCGACGAGCGGGATGCGCGCATCAAGAGAGAAAGAGAAGAAGAGTCGATGGAGTTCTAAAGGAAGACTGGTAATGACCATGATGACTGTATATAAATGATGTTTTGTTTGTCTGGCATAGTGCATTTGGTAATTGTTTGGGTACGGGAATCGAGGGCACAAGGATAGCAAATCGTTTTACGAAATGAAAGCCATAATTCAAGCAGAAAGTGGCGCCTTGATTCATCTAATGCAAAATGGGTATTGAAAATCTATGCAGCTCCGGCCCCTTTAGGCTCGTCTGCAGCGCCCGCCTCCTCTGCCGGCTCACCATCCCCCGCCTCCTCTTCCGCCTCCTCCACGCCGCCTTCCTCATTCTCTTGTCGCAGCTTGCCGCCCTTGCGCTTGGGGATCACGCTCAAAAAGGCCTTGCCCCAGTCCTCAAACTCCAGCCACTTGAGCATGATGTCGACGACGTGGTTCGTCGCCAGCACCTGCCGGCTCTGCATCACCATGAACTGGCCAATCGGCAACCGCGCGGTGCGGATGCCCCTTTCGCGCGCCCGGCGGTAGCACAGACCCTTTTCGCGATTCTTGTCCACCAGCCCGCCCACAACGTACGTCGTGTTGGGTTCCAGCCGCTCCAACGTGTACGGCGAGTCCGACGACAGGTACACGACGTCCCTGAAGGCCGGGTCCAGTGGCGGCTCCGGGTCCGGCAGCGGGAACGGGTCGTGGGCGTCGCGCGGCCACGGCACGGGGGTGTCCAGGCTGCGCTGCAGCGGCCCGATGAGCAGCTGCTGGTGCTGGTTCGCCTCCTCTGCTGCGTCTTCTCCCTCCGCCATTTGCGAGACGGTCTGCTTCCGGGCCATCTGTGCCCGCGCCTCGGCAGCACAGGCGACGAAATCGCCCGCAAAGACGGAGGCGCCCTTCCAGCTCCGCTGCTGCGCCTGCAGCACCGTGTTGAAGCGTTCCTCGAGCTTGCCGCTGAAGCCGGCGACCCAGAGGTGCGCCTTGTACCGGGCGTTGCGGTTGTCCGAGTACGCGCGCGTGACCTGGCTGGAGAGCGAGATGCGCTCCTTGTCCGTCATGTACTGCTCAAAGTCGCAGTCGATGACGACGGCGACGGGGACGAGCGTGCCGGCGCGCTTGTTGCGGTTGTACACGATGCTCGGGTCCACGCCCGCCTCGACGAGGGCCTTTCTCTCGGCGCGCACCTTGAACTTGTGCGCGTGCCGCTTCTCCTTGCGCTTCAGGCGGCGGTCCTCGCGCCCGTCCTCCCACTCCTTTTGTTTGCGGATGCGCTTCAGGGCGTTTTTCGACATGGGTGTCGGCTTCTGCAGGTGGCTCTCTTCGCCCGCGGGGAGGGACGCGCCCTGCTCGGACGAAGGTTGGGGCTTTGCGGGATCGGCAGTGCTCACGGCATCTTGGGATGGCTCTGTAGGAGCAATTGGCTGCTCGTGGGAGCTCATGGTGTGAAAATGAGGTTGACTTATACGCCGTTGTGAGATGAGAACTGAGCGAGATCTCAGGTGCTGAGAGTTGTATATTGTTGGAAGAAGACCAATTCGTCTAGTCAGCTGTGATATGGAAGAGATTCCCAACGAAATCTTCGATGTGTATTTCATGTACGCTCAAATGGTGAGAAGATCCAAACTCTCATATAAATGTTTGACGAGAAAGTGTGAGCAAGCCATCAACTTTTTGCTCTGTACTGAAAGAAAAGTGGAACACTGTCTTGAAGTACCCTTGTACTTTTTTTTTCTCGTACCAAACCAGCCCAGCTACGCCGTCAGCCAATCCCAGCTCACCAATTGAGAATAAATCACGTGATGCATTACGGAGTTCCTCTCACCAGAGGAAAACAGCTCTCCCGTGGCTCACAACCTATTCTCTGTTGTCCAATCCCCATCTCCGTATAATTCAACCACCCTCCCCTCTCCCCGACACAATGGCTAGCCACGAGGACCACGGCCACTCGGCCGCCGCCGCCGTGCCGGACAATGTCTACCACCCCCACGACGTCCTCGACGAGACGTCCAAGACGGCCGTCGTCGGTCTTGGCGCGGGCTTCTTCCTGGCCGCCATCCAAAACGCCATGTCGAAGCGCAACGTCGGTGCCTTTGGCGTCTTCAGCCGCGGTGCTCCCATCATTGGTCTTGCCGGTACGCATTATTCTTGCTTGGGAATGGTCAGTTGGGCAATGGATAAACGATTCGACGACGAAAAACCTCTCCGCATAAACCGCAAACCCCCGTCGCGATCGAATCCGCCAGACCATAGATAAATATTCCTCATTGCTAACTGGTTCCTGCTTAGCTGCTTCTCCCGCCGCCTACACCTTCTTCTCCCGCACCACAATGAACCTCCGCGAAAAGGACGACGCCTTTGCCGCTGCTGTCGGTGGTTTCATGGCCGGTGGTGTCCTCGGTCTTCCCAGTGAGTAGCTACACCTCGCGGCATCCGGGGCTCAATTGACCGCACACTAACCCAATACGTCCAGCCAAGCGCATGCCCATCGTCATGGCCCTCGGTGCTTTCGTCGGTGGTGTCCAGGGCAGCTTCAAGCTGCTCGGCGGCCGCCTCGACAGCTTCAAGGAGGAGGATGATGAGTTTGCCCGCAAAGAGACTGTCCGCCGAACGACGAGACTGCCTGTCGAGCAGACCATTTCCGAGATTGGCGAGGGACGAGGTACGACACGAAATCGGGCACATCATCATGGGTACATTTGCTAACAGAGTGTGCAGGCATCAAGCCTCCTGGCTACGAGGAGCGCCGCAGAGAACGCATCCAGGAAAAGTATGGCTTCGAGATCAACCCCGTCAAGGCGACTGTCGAGGGCAGCCAATAAGTTACTTGTTTTCCTGTGATACCTCTTGCGCAACGCTAGATTTGGATCAAGACCAAACCCGACCCCGCCGGGGTTATGGTGGTGGTGAAATTATCTGTACATAACCTCTTCCGTGGCAGTGAAGAAATGCCACACTAGAGAATTGGAGTTTCTGTTTCTTTGTTACATTCCCTTTGTTGTTGGGACATGAAACTGCCCCCCGTGCGTGCAGCGCCAGCCGAGGCAACAAAAGGTACGTTTTCCCTCTCTCTTACTCTGCATGCACCCCACGCACCACATCCCGTTTTCTATGATGATACGTTGAGGCTGTTTATGATCTTCTGATTACATCAACTCACCATTTCTATCTACATTGTTTCACTGAGAAAACAAACCATTATATCTTCATGTTTATATTGGCCAACCGAGGGAAAATCACCAGACTAACAGAGACTCGACAGATGACAATAAAAAGCGTGGAAATCATTACGATTGGGGGTGGATGGGCAGGAGGGTGTACTCTTATCATAAAGCAAGCCAGTGTGGCTTAGATACACAACGCACAACACGCACACAAACACGCGTTTATTTACTTGTTATATTTCTTCATATTATCAGCGACTTTTTTTGATTTCATACCCCAGTCCACCATGCTACTCTGTGATGTTATAAATTCCAAATCCTTTACAAAATACTACCATAAACGCCATATCGCCTATATGTCGCACAGCATGCGACGCTACATCTGTAGATGAATTACAGAGCCTTGACAGACTGAAAGAAGGGGTTGGCCATGAGCTTCTCGTTGTCGCCCACCAGGGCCTTGAGCTTGGCGACCTGCTCCTCCTTGCTGAGCCCGGCGTCCTTGACCTGATCGCGCCACTGCACGAGCAGCTGCTTGAGCATGGCGCTGCCCTGCTCGACGTCGTCCTTGCTGTAGCTCAGGCCGAGGTCCTCGTGCTTGGACGTAAAGTCCTCTAGCTCGTCGGCCTTGCGCTTGGCCATGCGCACCACCTTGTCCGGGAAGCGCACAAGCTCGGCGACGTGGATGCCGAAGCTCTGGTCGCAGATGCCCGGCTCGACCTTGTACAGCAGCGTCACCTCGCGCTTGGCGCCGTCGTCGTCGCCGTCAGTGCCGCTAATGTGCGCCGTGACGTGCAGGTTGGCGACGTGCGGGTACTGGTCGGCCAGCGCGGTCAGCTCGTGAAAGTGCGTGGCGAACATGGCGAAGCAGCGAATCTCCTTGACGATGTGCTCGGAGATGGCCCAGGCGAGACCGAAGCCGTCGTACGTGGAGGTGCCGCGACCGAGCTCGTCAATGATAATGAGAGACTCAGAGGTGGCAGACTTGAGAATGTTGGCGGTCTCGAGCATCTCGGCCATAAAGGTCGACACGCCCTTGAGCTGCGAGTCACTGGCGCCTACACGCGCGAGGATCGAGTCAAAAATGGTGAGCTCAGCCTCGGCGCATGGCACGAAGCAGCCGACCTGTGCCATGAGGGCAATGGCGCCGACTTGGCGGATGTAAGTGGATTTGCCACCCATGTTGGGGCCAGTGATGATGAGAAACGACGACTTATCGCGTGTGAGCTCGATATCATTGGTGATGAATTGCACGTCATCCTGCAGCTCCAGGCAAGGATGGCGTGAGCCTAGCAGCTTGGTCTGGCCCTCGCCGCGCGGGTGAATCGTCGGGCGCACGTACGCCTCGGGGGCGTTGACAGAGCAGTGCGCAAGGGAGACGATGACGTCGAGATGCGCGAGGACGCCGGCGAGGCGCTCGAGCACGGGGCAGTATGAGGCGGCGACTTGTACAACTTCATTGACGAGGCCGCTCTGCGTGCGGTTATAATTTTGCGACAGCTGGTCGTACTCGCGGCGATAGGCCTGCAGCTTCTTGGTGGTAAAGTAGACGCCGTTCTTTTGTGTAGAGCACTCCTGATACTTGGACTTGTTGCGGATGCAGCCGGCCTCCTGACGAGTGAGACGCATGCACACACCGTGCACTTTGTGGCTGGTCTCAAGGAAGATTTTCTTGTCGGCCTCTTGGTCGAGGTCGCGCGCCGCTTCATGGAACTCTTCGCGGATGCTGCGATCGAGCTGGTCGAGTTTCTTTCGGATGATGCGCAGACCAGCATCGTAGTCGGGCTTGATGATATACTCATGGCGGTCGAGAGCATCGAGATCGACTGTTTGTTCGACCATGTCCTGGAGGCGGCCGAGACTATCAGATAGCTCGCGGAGCTTTGTGGTATACGCCTCGTCAAGAGGGTCGCGGTAAGCCTCATCCATGACGCCTTCCAATGTGCCGATGAAGCCAGGTAGACGGATAACGACCTGGTACGCGCGGACGACGTCTTCGAGGTTGGCTTTTTTACGTTGGAAACGTTTTGATAGTCGGTACAGGTCTGGTACTGAGCGTAGATGTGTCTCCTGCATGGTCTGGCGGAGTTCTGTATCTGTGTAGAATGCCTCGACGAGTTGCTGGCGCTTCTCAATTTCGTCCTTCTTCATGAGAGGCTGCTTGAGCCACTGTGCCAACAGACGGCTGCCGACTGGTGTTTTGCAGTGGTTCAATACACCGTAGATGCTCATAGTTTTGGCACCATCTCTGGGACCTGGCATGAGATTCAGCGCTTTGAGAGCTGCAGCGTCAAGCTTCATGAACTGTGCGAGGTCGTGCTGGTACAGCTGATATTGGCCAAAGTTGGAAGAGTCCTGGAGAATGCTGAGATACTTGATAAGCGACGCAGCAGATCCCATAGCCAGTTTGAGCTCCGTCTGTGGGAGAAGCGCAGTAGACTTCTCATCCTTGAGCAGGCGAGCTAGATCCTGGTCAATATCACGGATGCCAAAGTCGCCCGCGGGACGCTCGGCAATGGCTACACCGCAATTGTCGATAATCTGGCGGAGCTTGGCCAGCTCGGGATCCCTGTCCTTATCGCTTTTGTCTTGGGGAATCAGGCACTCGCGCACACCGAGCTGGATGAGGAGAGCCTCAAAATTGGAGTAGAGGTCGTTGTCGAGAAACTCGCTGACACCAAGCTCACGGACCGAGGCGTCAGCAAAGCAAACACCAACGGCTCTCGCCTCGGAGGCCTTGGCGGAGATCTTGACAGCCATGATCATGGGCGCAGACTCGATCTGGCCACCAAGGTCCTCCTCGACGTCCTGCAGGTTACCAGGCGAAGCCTGCTTGGTGCACTTCCAGTTCATGCGGCCGTTGGGGCTCTGCCAGATTTCGATGCGCTTGCCGAGTTTGAAAAGAGCCTCGCGGAGGAATTGGCGGAAGACGGTGACCGTCATTGTGACGGAGGGCAGGCCGGTGTGGTCATTTCGGCCGAGCTGTCGAACGACGGATGTGGTTTTGTAGACCTAGTATTCGTTAGAAGGGGTCCGCGATCGTGTCGATTGGGTTCGAGCGTACTGTGTTTGCGATAAAGTTGGCATCATCGCCGTGGGCGGTATACCAGTCGCCTCGGTCAAAGATGCGGACGGTGTCTTCGTTGACTGCGGGGAGCGACTTGAAGAAGCGGATGAAGCCGCCTTCGTCGTCGAGCTGCTTGCTGTCAGTATCCAGAGAGCGGGGAGAAGCATGCAATTGATCCGGCGTACCTTGAGTTCCGGACGGGAAGCCATGATGGTAGATGGGGTTCTGCCAAAATGATGCTGGCGGATGGTTCTCAACCTCGTTGGATGGCACTGGAGGAGGCGGTTTGGCTGGGGGGCGCGTCCCTGGGCGACCACAGTTCTGGGAGACGCGTTTTTGGCGGCTCAATTAAAGTGGCGACGCGAAAGCGGCACGGTGCACCAGCACCACCTTACTGCGCATTGGAAAAGACAGAGAGGGACGAGCACGATGCAAAAAATCGTATTAAACCAAATACTAACAAAATAGTCTCTATAATGGTCGGGGTATAGGTATTCTCTGCAGTTACTATGCAGCTGTGTAGCCGCTGCGCTGACATGCTCTGTTAATATGCATCATGTATAACGACCTCTTACGGTGACTTTACATTACCCCTCAAGTCAACTGCCGGCATTCGTTTTAAAAGTCCTTGTCAAGAAACATCAAATGCATTAAAGAAGGAGCTCTTTATCATGTAACATGCATTGCAGTCTCTGTAAAAAATTTGCACTTCATCCTCACAGCACTTGCTGTCAGCGGCTTGAGATCATCTTGGTGCGTCGATCCAATCAAAAACACCAGGACACGTTGAGCAGCAAGCTCAAATGTCGATAGCAAGCTTTTGTAGCATCCCTGTCAATGGAAATACGTCAGTCTAGAGCCGTTGTGACCTCCCACAACGGCCCGTCGGCATATGGAACCCTGATGGCGCCTACGACCAGCATGGCCACGATCCTTGGCCGTTAACACCGAGCCAGCCAGTCACTTTGCAGCATTAACAAGACTCATTCAGCGGCCAGAAAATACACGGGTGGCTTGAAATTGGCGCGCAGCCCACTCCAGCTTTTCTTGGCAGCCTCATCTAAGTCGCTCGCCAAAATAGTCCACCTCAAGAAACACCCTCAACGTGCCAAAAGTTAAAAAATTTCTCCCGAGAAGCCAAGAAATCTTGAATGGACCCTGGCTGCAAATAATTGCCCGCAGTTGTATGATATTTGACAAAGAAACGCAGCGCAAAGGAAAAGGGTTGCTGCTAAGAACCCGCTTCTTAGCCCATGATCTTGGCATTGGCCATCAAGGTGCATATACAGCCAGCCTTTGCTCATGCAGTGTGCCTCGCTCTCTCTCTGCACTACACGCTGAATTTTCTCTTGTCCATCAGGGTCAGCCATGAAATCCACTATATCAAGGCCTTTTCAATGCCAAGCACGGCTGATCCTATATACAATGGAGAATCTGCGGCCAAGGGGTTTATCAGTAGCCCCAAGTACGCAGCTTTCGCCGTTTTAGCATCTTCTCTTTTGATATCAATTGAAAAAAGGGACCCATATGTATGTGTGGCGTCCTCTAGTTCGAAAGTTGTTAATATTGCGCTCTTTTTCCGTCCACCCCAGTCTGTCAAGAGCTGCAACTTTGAAAAGAAGCTTATTTCTTCCCGTCTAGTTTGTCGGCGCCGCCACCTTTTTTTGCAACTTGAACCAGCGGGCGTAGCTGCCAAAAAACTTTTTACAACAATATTATATTTTCTGCTTCCCACCTCTTTTATACGGGAACTTTTTGACTACAGTATCTAGCTGAAAGAAGGAAACGAAAAGTCCTTGAGATGCTGGGGACGTTGTTCACATCGGCAGCCTTTTGGGCTGTCGTTTCCGGAGCGTCGCATCCTATGCGAACTCCTGCACCAGAGCCAGCTGCGGCAGCGGCAGCGACGACGGCGAAAGTGACAGCCATTACCAGCTGCCATTTGCATGAAACGCAACTGTACGTTCTCAAACATTTTTTTTTCTTCTCGAGGAATTTATGCTAACATGTTGGCCCAGCTTTTGCATGAATGGTGCCACCGAATACCTCATCCACACTACACCCACAGCAACCACTAGCCTGCCTGCCAGCTTTACCGGCTGCCACAACCACGGACCGGATTTGTACGTTCCCTTCTACTTAATTTGATTCGCTGAAAAGTTGCAACAAGTTAACGTTGAATAGATATTGCATTGCGCCTAACGGCGACGAACTCTTGGCAGAAAACGCCGACGCCTCGCCTGCCGAAGAACACGAACACGATGGAGAACATTCCGGAGAAGCAGGCAGCAACGTCCACTGTCACTCCCATGCCGGTGTCGAGTAAGTGTTCTCTGCGCAATCTAGTCACACTTCCATCTACTAACGAGGCCAAAGACACTGCGTCGGTGGAGATGGCGACGAGGCCGGCGCGCCGAAATGCGACGCTCCGAAGCGTGACTACAACATTGGCCTGCGCGTCGGCCTACTCTTCGTCATCATGGCCACCAGCGCTCTGGGCGTCTTTGGGCCGCTGTTCCTGCAGCGCGCCATGGGCAGGCAGCTGGCGCTCGTCTTTACCTTTCTCAAGCAGTTTGGCACTGGTATCGTGATTTCCACTGCCTTTGTCCACGTATGTATCATGGACCTGATCATTTGCAAGCAGAATTTTGCAAAAGATGGCTAACCCAGAAACAGCTGTATACACACGCTTCGCTCATGTTCAACAACAGGTGCTTGGGTGAGCTGGGCTACGAGTCGACAACATCAGCAATAGTCATGGCGGGCCTGTTTCTCTCCTTCATCGTGGAGTACATCGGCCACCGCATAGTTCTGGCCAAGGAGAAGTCTGTAGCGGCGCTTTCAATGGAAGAAAAAGCCCAATCCCTGTTCTCGGCGGAGGTAGTCACCATCCTCGTCTTGGAGGCCGGTATTCTCTTCCACTCCTTGCGTACGACCACACTCTCTTCACTTGTCCAACGCATTGTCGCTAACATACTGCAGTCATTGGCCTCACGCTCGTCGTTGCTGCGGATCAGTACTTCATCACTCTCTTCGTCGTCATTCTCTTCCATCAAATCTTCGAAGGCCTGGCGCTCGGCACTCGAATCGCCTCCATCGGCACATTTAACGACTCGCACAGCCACGGGTCCGCTCCGAGCTACGAAGGGAACGCTGACCCCAGCCAGCTGGCAAATGGATCAAACGGCGCTCCGGCCACCGCTCACACGGCTCTGCTGCCGCACAAGACGACCGGCCTCTCCCTCCGTAAGAAGCTGGGACTTGCGTCGCTCTTTGCGTTTGTCACGCCGCTCGGCATGGCGATTGGCATCGGTGTCCTGCGGACCTTCAACGGCAACGACCCCTCGACCATCATTGCCATTGGCACATTGGACGCCCTGTCGGCTGGTATTCTTATTTGGGTTGGTGTCGTGGAGATGTGGGCTGGCGACTGGATGGTCGGCTCGCACGGGTCCAAGGCCGAGCTGGCGGATGCAGATGGACTGACTGTGGGCATTGCCGGCTTTGGCTTAGTCGGTGGACTCGTGGTGATGAGCGTTTTGGGTAAATGGGCGTAAGAAGACGACAGAAAGGCTGTGATTGGCGTGCAGACGTGGGTAGAGTAACGATTATCGAGATGCAACCAAACAATGTATAGACTGCAACCTTGCCTAGCCCCGAAGCCCACTGCGAATCATTGCCATCCAAGCATAGTGATTGGGATACTCATCCATGGCGATCCCAACATACGTTGCCCAGTCATCGTCCCAACCCGCACAAGAAAAGAGGGCGATGGCATATTCCCAATACTGAGGATACCACCCAAAAGTCTCCCAGTCCAAGAGCGCAATGGTGCCATCCGGCTGGACCATGATATTTTTGCATTGAATATTGCAGTGCTTAAATGTGGGCTCACCTGCATCCACAAACACCGTGTGCAAAAATTAGCGATAATACGGTTCCGTGGATGTAAACATGCAATCTTGCAATGCTGTTTTGTTCAGGCGAGCAAACAAACCCTCGTGAGGGATTGTCCGCAGCGAATCGAGACAGGATCTTAATTGCTGTGCAAAGCCCAGTTTTTCGTCTTTGTTGAGGTTGCGCCATTTGCTCTGGAGCGTCTCCCCTTTGATTTTCTCCATGATTATGTTTGTGATGATATTGGGATACTCGGGATGCCGGCGCTCATACATGGCGTGGACTTGCGGGATGCGGATATCAGGCCGCGCTTGGCGCACAAAGCGCATCGTCTCGGCTTCGAGCCGGTATACGCCGGTACCGAATTTGACGACATAGGATGAATCGACGAGTGCGGTGTGCCGGGAGAACAAGTCTGTGATTGTTGGCGCGCTCTCTATGGCTTCTATCGACGGGAGAGGGTCCGGCAAGGCATCAGGCGCCAAGCTGAAGACGACCTTGTATGCCTGCGGTGGCGAAGGTGAGCGTTGGCGAGGAATGGGAGGCGGCGGTGGCGGAGGAGGCGATGGTGATCGCGTGGAGGAGATATCGCGCATCAGATAAATATTGTGACATTTACTTCAACAATAAATAGTGAAGCTACAGACGAACGCTTCCAGTTGGGTGTTGGGCGTGCGTGAGTGAAGGCTGGGTGGGGTACAACGCTTCAGCGGCCACCAGTGTACCCAGTAAGTCAGGCATTGACACAGCGGTGATGGAATAAGCCAGCAGTGATGTGCCCGGGTCCCAAGGCCAACAAGCTTCGTCACTACGGTTACATTCTTCATTCATTAAAGTTCGATATCAACAGGGCAATGCGTTGTCATACATGCCACCTCATGTTGGGAAGGGCTCTTCCTACATGACCGATTGAGAATAGGTTCGCTGGCTTGAACCATGACGAGCCTCGAGAAGAACAAAAAGCGGCTAGCGAAACCGGATCTGCAGCCATTGGAGAGGACGCACGGCCACTGATTCATCCAACATGGACGCCGTGGCGCTGAGCAGCTTGCCACTCTGCCTGTATTCCCAGGAGGCCGCATGCCCCTGCATGAAGAACGTGCCCCACGAGAAGCACTACAGAATTCTAGCGGCAACGGCTGCATATCCGGCCACTTTCGGTGTAGTACGACAGCAGCACGACAATGAGAGACTTGTTCTGACGCTGTGCGCTGCATTGTAACTGAGAGCAAAAGAAAAGACAGAGCAAAAACAAAGAAATATCCGAACGGCCCCCGGCATGTCGATGGAGCACCAAGTCAACTCGCCACCCATGCGTTCATTGACGCAACCCAGCTTTGCTGCGAGGGCATTGGATAAATGTCGGGGAAGACAGGCTGGAGAAACAGCAAAGCGGTTATAGTCTGGTCAACTTTTACGACGTGATGGCTTCCTCTAGCACTATTCTCGTGTGCCAACACCAACCTACACAGCGGCGTCTCGAAGAGGAACCGACGAAGTAGCCCGTACGACAGCTACACAGCAAGCCGGTCACACCACTTTCAACTTGAATATTTCAGTATATCGTCATATATTTGGTACTGGTCAACAAGGAACCTTTTCTGAACCGAGGGTATGCGCTAAAAAGTGGAGTGCTTGCAGTCTGCAGGATTGCGGCGACCAAGAGCTTCAGGCTGCAAAGCAGTGGTGTCCTCGCAATTTGAAGCTTTCCGCCGCAACAACGATACCGACGACAGGTTTTGAGTACGGCAGTGATGATGGCAACCAAAGCAGTGGTCTATTCGTAGTCTACAGTTCGTAGTTCTACAATTGAAGAAACTGTTTTAGCGAAAGCGGTCATGATAATAGTAAACAAGAGGCGAATTTGCTACAGCACGTTTCTCTTGGGTTCGAGGGAGGTCTCTGCAGTACGTAGGTTTGAACGCGATTGTCGACTATTACGATATCAGTGCCCTTATAAACGCATAATTCAATCGAGAGTAGTGGAAGCAGCACGGTGACGAGAGACTTGCGCGACTGTAGATGACATCCGGCAGCATAACGTCGTTACCGTCGCGGCTATTGGCATCGTTGTTGCTGTCGTTTCTCGTGAGGGAATGGCTAGATTGTGAAAAGTTGTCAATGGCTTCCGCAGGTCGAAAAAAAAAGGACTAAACTCGAAGCCACTATTGTATTCGCCACTGCTTTCCAGCCACGGTCAGGCCAGCAATCGCTGGGAAATGTGTTTCACGCCGCCTGGGCAATGGACAGTGTGGAGTTGCTGCGTGCTTATGATCCCTTTAGTCGGACAGATCCTTTTTGTTGGACAGAACTTTAAAGTATTTGAGGCGGACGTAATATCGTTCGTGACATGACAAACCTGAGATGCATCTTGGGAACATCCCTGGGACACTACACAGGACGAACCGTTCTCGCGCGAATAGGGCGAGTAGGGTCACCAATTGTGGCCCACATTATACCTCCTGTTCCCACCATGGCTCAATATGCGACAGGCTACTGCACGAACTACTGCAGGACGCCTCAACGTGGGCGCTGACAACGTGGTCTCGATGCGCTGGGGGCGGCGGGCCTTGGTGGTGGCGGGTTTGTCTGCATAATTCACTAGAGTATAGAATAGGGGTATTATCGCAGAGGGTTGGGTGTGCGGTTGGGAACCGGAACAGGGAGGGCGCTTTAGTTCTTTCCATGACGCCGGCACTGGAGAACGTCATTAGCGGGCGCGGCATGCCAAAGAACGGGTGTGACAGCGATGAGATACGCGGTGGCAGCATCCGGGTATAGAAATTACCAGCCGCAAAGTTTTGGCCGGTTTATGTGTGCAAGGTTGGACGATGCGTTGCTCGCGTGGGCTGTGGGCACATAATCAAGGCCGGAAGTCGTGCAAAAAAAAAGGGCCAAAGCAGTGCCCCGGAGATGCCATCGAATAGCGGCAGGCGATGGCGAGCTAAAAACAATGGGCGACCCAGTGAGTGTAGAAACTTTTGCTCTGGCTCGCGGTCTCTCTTGTTTCTCGTGTTGATTATTATCCCCTAGCGCGAGGCGGAAAGGCCGTTGCGTGGTCTCTGCTGTCGAGTCGCACCGGCAAAGTGGTGCTGCTAGTGTGCGTTAGTGGTTGACGATGACAGGGGCCCCTGGCAGGGGAGATGCTGGACGGCCCAGAACTTATTAACCAATATGAGAGACTTTTCCGTACAGAGCGGGCCAGGGCAAATGAATGGACAGGACGGTGGTGTGTTGCATTGGATTTAAATGAAGATGGTTGCATTTGTCTCGGGAGAAGATGAGTGGCGATGTTTGGTGAAGATTGCGCGTTTGCTGCCGCCAGCGGTGTTTGTCTTTGACAACTGGATGGCTGGCAGCACCACCTCTGTTTCCCCTGTTTGCTTATCAGAATATGGAGCTTCAATGGAACGGAACGATAGAACAGGCCCAGAACACGCGCAATAATGGACGGCTTGCTTCAGGCAGGTGGTTCCAGCGGGGGAGGATGGGGGCTTTCAGCGCTGGCTGGCCGCCACAGCCAACTTCAGTGGCCGGTTGCTGCCCGCTAGCTCGTCGCGCTAGGCTGGGGGGGTCCGCCCCGGGGAGGATGAGCCAGGAGAGCTGGCAGGGGACATGCTTGTAGCCCTCAAGTACCATCTGTCGCGAACGACTCAACCAGTTGCAGATAATTTGGCGGTGCTACGTCTGGCCGCGAGACAGCTTCCTGCGTCGTTGTACCTGCAGTGCACCTCTTGCGCTGCCACCCCCTGTCAACCTTCCATTCCCCCCTCCACCACTCGCTGCACATCAATCCTCTGCTTCCCAGGTACACTAAAGCACCCTGCACGGTCTAATATACCCCAGCTGCATGGCAACCCAGCTACTTTTTTTTTCCTGGTCTCGGTAAACTGATGTCGCTGAAGAAAGTCGCATCTCCGCCGTGACCTCTGCTCTTCTTTTCCTCCCTCTTTCCTATCCAGTCGTCTTTTGTGGCTTCGTCCTCTCTTTAACCGCCCTGCCCCCCCTCACAAGGCCACCCCCACGGTACTGCAGCCTCTTTTCATGCAAGCAACTTTGACTTGCCCCTTCCAGTCGTTCCTTCATTTTTACGGCTTGTTCTCTTAAATCCTACCGCCTGCCAACCCCCTCCACGGCGAGCAGGTAGGCTCGCCCAAGTCCAACATGGCCGGCGACATGCCCTCCCCAATGATGGTCATGGACGAGGGGCCTGTCGCTCCCATGCCCGAACGCAAGCGCCTCAACCGTTTCAGCTCCATGCCCT
>JARDXD010001226.1:0-11890 GCA_029218145.1 Aphanocladium album
TTTTATTTTATTTGTATTTTTCTTCTTTATTCCGTCCCTCCCTACCTAGCAGTACTGGCAGTACCTAGGCCGAAAAAGAAGAAAAAATAGTGTCGTCGTGGTGAGGTCAGCACCCAAGCCCGCTAAGATTACAGGGCCTCCAGTTGGCTGCTGGGTCCCCGCCCTTTTGCGTCTGACCCTCGCCCTCTTCGTCGCTCCTCCGCAGGCTCGGTAGGGCGGTTCCAGACCAGGGCACGAAGGCTTGTGCAGCTTTTGCAGGGAATCAAGGCACACCACAAGAGCCATTCAGAGCCCCTCAGAGCAAGCCAGAACCAGTCAAGCATTGTGCCTGGAGTGAGCCAGGGTGGTCGGCGCCACTACTGTCTCGGTGGCAGGCCAGCAAGCAAGGTACCAAATTAGGCGGCACATGCTTGACGGGTACATGGCAGGGTACATAGTATTACCAGCTCGAATACAGACTGGATTGCGAGTCGTCATCAGAGAACTTGTTTATTAGAAGAGAGAGAGAAATATCATGCCAACATGTCGTGCAAGTACCCTCCCACTACGGTGTACCCGCGACGCTCATGCCACAGCACACGACTCGCATCCGCCCTCTTTTTTAACCTCTGCTCACAAAAGCCCTTGCTATGAGCATATTACCGTCTTTTCCCCTCGGGTCATAGCAGCCTGATCTGACATTCTCGCATAGACTGTCCGTAACGGACACGCACACACGACTCGTCTGGCAAAATATAAGCACAGCGCATACCTGGACAGGAAAGAGGAGGGGGGGTTAGAGCCCAACGAGGTGGGCAGCGAATCATAAACTCACAAAAAAAAAAGAAAGAAAAAGAAAGCAGACATAATATTGTACCACACACACTCGCTCACTCACATAATACAACTCCAAAAAGAAGCCAGTCACAGGCGTGCACGTTTTCCTAGTTCGAGAACGCGGCATCCACCCTCTTCTTCTCTGGGGGGGGACAGCCACCCTGCCAAGCCACCTGGAGCATGAGCCACACCCACGTACTCTGGACACATGCAAAGGAAAAGAAGTACATTGACTCTGCCACTCACACAAGCCCAACTCAGCCATGACGAGATGCAACGGGCGTAATCAATACGCCTAGACCGCGACTGGATTTGCCGCTCCAAAAGCCTGCGCGGGCGCACCCAAGCACCAAAACGGACGACACAAAAGCTTGTCCAAGACAGTTCCCGCGCTAGTCTCCGTTGTGCCGTTGGCATGCCAGCAAAGTTCATTCAACTAGTGTCTGCTACTTGCCGTTTCTTTGCATCCTTCGCTGCATTCAAGGTACCGCATACATCTCGGCTCGCCGCACCGAATAAGAACAAGCATCTGCCCAGCCTTTCTGTCTTGTTCCCTCCTAGCTGCCTCTTCCACTGGGCGGTCAAGCCGTGGCTACGAACAACTCTTTACAGTGGCTCCCTGGTTCCCTGGTTCCCTAGTTCCCCTTCCACGCGCCCGCTACCCCCTTCCAGAAAAGCCTGTTGTACAACGCACCACTGGCTTGTTGCGCTGACGTAGACGATACATCCCCGAGGCCCGACCCGTTGTCACTCCCAAAGTCCACACTTGTCCATCACTTCCCTGCCTCGATGCGCAGTCCGCGCCAGCAACAACGTAATTAAACCCAGATCAAGCTCCGTCACATTCGCTGCCGCAGAAATTAATCCGCGATACACATGTACTACTGTGCACTGCTAATTAGTAGTCTGCCAACTCGAACCTGCCCCTGCTGTAATCAACCAAGGCCCTCTCCCCCCGGACCAAAAGACGTCTCGTGATGCCCCTCTAGAACACTCTGGTCACCTTCTACCTCCCTGCATTCTTGCTGATTTTTTGTTGAGAGCGGCAACTCATTACAGCACATCATGACTCCTACCGCCACCAAGACCAACTATTACTTATTCCTAGTCTGTATACCTATGCGCCGCCATCCCCTTACCGAGGGTGCCATCCCACCCAGACGCCTCAAATCACCGCCCCGGCAATCCGAGGTGCTGGGTCGCTAATAATGTCACTCTCCCCCCCCCATCATGATTCACAAGAATTGACAAAAGGAAAACAAGAGAGAAAACAAGGTACCATCTCCCGTGCAGAACAGTTGCTCCACTCCTGACATGGGTGCCGCGGAAGCTAGCACCACTGTCCCGAAAGTCTGGGTCGGCCGCCTGTTCAGGCTGAGAGCACCCCATCAATGCCTGACTGACACGGGCTGATTACGGTACGTGCATATTAAGTAGCCTGACGGCCATGCAGGCTGTCGTGTCAACAAAGGTGCTTGCGAATTCCCTTCTCGGCTAGCATTTTTTTTCTACATTGTCAATTTTCGGGTATTCTATCCAATTTAGTACGTCGGTACTGTCTATGCGTATTCGTGGATGCCTACCCTAGAGCCGATGTAGAAAAACAACACTCGGCCACGACAGGGGCAAGAAGCGGCGAAAGAGAATCAGATGCTACAAGATAGTACTAGACGTGTAGCATATTGTGCTGCCAAATTTTATCTCCAAGTCGGGAAGAATTTCGCTCGATGCAGATCTTGCTCCCACCGTGGGAAAGCACTTTCCCGCGCAGGGACATGTGAGATGGGTCATCCAAACATGAGATGTCCGCATCCATAGGTACCAAGCTGGGATTCAAGGGCAAATATGCACCAGACGTGGGGAATATGGCAGCCAGGAGCAGGTGGCTCTTTACGGAACAACTCTTGAAAGTGAGGGAAATTTATCGACCGAGTCAGGCTCTCGTTGACAAGTTTCATTTGTCGATTATTTCACAGGCATGCAAGGATACAGACATGGCGGAATTAAGGCTGAAGTATTAATTGCATCTTCCCACAGTACTAGCAACGCTATTCTTTCAACAATAAAACAATGACATGAAGAAGCCAAAAAAGAAAAAATGTCAACTACCGTAGCGCTCATATACTTCGCTAGAATCTCTTCGTGTTGGTCACTACAACCATACAACGTAGATGGGGTGCTCCTTCTTCTCCTCAACATCTGGCGCCTTCGGCTTTGACTGAAGGAATGCGGGCAAAAGCAATCGAGGATTAATCGGCTTCGGCTGCTCAAGCTTTGGAGACTCGGGCTCCGGGTCGACATGGTCATGCTCCCGGGGCTGCGGCGAGCACGAGCACAGCGTCGGCGTGTACATCGCGATCTCGTCCGCCGACCCCGCCAGCTGCTGACCTGCGGCGTCGTAACGTATCCCCACCGCACGCCGACAGTTGCGCTTCAAAATGAGGCGCTCAGGCTCCGGCTCGCTGCTGTAGCTGTCGGCCGAGCTGCTGCTGCTGCTGCTGCGTGAACCCGCGAGGTCGGGATCGTCCTTGACGCGGCAGGCCTTGCGGATGCCGCCGGCGAGTCTGCGCTGCACGCGTGAGGACCGGAAGCGGACTCTGCGCCAGACGGAGCGCACGTAATCCTTGCAACGCTCTTGGTAGGTGGGAAAGATTGTGGAGGGTGCCTCGGCAGAGATTATGGACAGGGCGAGGTCTTCTGCGTAGCACCTCTCGTCGGGGGCGCCTGGCGCTGATGCTATTTGGGTTGTTGCGCTTGCCATCGTCGTCTGAGGTTCTAGGGATGATTCAAGAGGGCACTCTCTTGAAACCAGGGCTTGAACTGAATTATTCATTTTTTGTATTGAACCGGTGATTTTGAAAATCTCTTTTCATCTGAGACCTCCGCGTGTTCTTCTATCCCGCTATAAGTTCGAGTCAGACTACAGCGACGTGTGTGATCGGAAATGTGCAACAATATTGATGAGGGGTAACAAGGTAGGGAGTAAAGCAAAAGGTTTGCTTTTCAAAGAAGGAAAGAAAGAATAGAAATTGACAGCACAAATATGTGGCTTGCAGCGAGGAGTCACACTTCATTCGATGCTTCAACGAGGCTTGAGCCAAATTTCAAGCCACTGAACTCACGAAAAAAACTACACTTTAATCTACTTTTAAGAAAAACAAAGATTTCCCAATTGTAAAAATGAATTCTGCTAAAAAAAGAGACTAGAAAAAAGAAAACATAAGAGTCTGTTGTTAGAGTTGTGCGAACCACCATTGAGCCACATTGGCTGCAGGTCCTCCTTGCGTTTTCACTGCAGCGCACCAAATTGGAAATTCTTCAAGAATCTGGCGGCATTCTCTGCATCCATGGGAGAATCTTCGTGCCAAATAGTTTTCGGCTCAGACATACAATACTGGAAATCTTCACCTCCGCTGTTTATGACCTGCACTCGGCTGCCTTGTCCCTCTTCCCAATTTCTAGAGGTTAACCCTATCTCCTGATCGCACATTCCTGCGGTTCTACCCAGAATGGTCACGCATGGCAAATGTGCAGTTGTTGTGAAACCAATACCGTCAGCATAGGCATGGCCTCTGCATGTAACATCGCCAGTTTTCCTATGCCATAGCAGCTGAGCTCGACTGCGCTCGATATCGTGCCAATGCTTCACAGCGTCGTAGAGAAGTCCCAGGAGTAAGTCTCTGGGACATAAAATAACAGCTCGAAACTCTAGTGTTTCGCGGTAGCCTAGTTCAAATTCTTGAACGAGCTCAAGAGCTTCAATAGGTGACTGGGAGATGCGAATGTCGCTCCACTTCTGCTGATGCGGACATGATGCCACAGTTCCTCTCGGCAATAGTCGCTCACAAGCTGCTACACTTCGCAATCTAGGCGATAAATCTGGATTATGCGACTTGTCGATGGGTAGTTCACACCATGCCATCAGACGAAAGCGACCTGCCACCTCGCTGTTGGCATACCCCGTGGCGTTTCTTCCCGTGCAAGGGGCAAAGTTCGAGAGCTTCGCCATCAGTATGTCTGAGTATGGTTCAACGTATGAGGCCTATTGCTTAGGCCGAGGCTGTCGAAATAAAGCTGCCTGAATCTCCCTGTTTTCGAACAGACTGGCCCACGTCCTGTTCACTCGCTGAGCCTCGCGCAAAGAGGAGTGTGGAAGACGTGGTGTCCTGACACGAGATCGGCCTCCCAAGGGCACTATCAGTCAGCGATTGATGAATGATTCTCTCAGTGCTAGCCATTGTAAGAAACAATGTGTTGTCAGTATCACACCGAGAGCGACCGGGGAATAACTGAGATGTTATATCGAATGCCCTTCCTATATTACAGCTTCTGGTCCAGAGCTGTGAAGACTGCTAATTATTGCTGCGTGTCCGTCACATGCTACAGTTCAGTCTCACGAGTTGGAGTAGTTTGGTTGAAACATTCATTTATTGTAATATGCTAGATATAACTATATTAAAAATGAATTCTATTCTTAACTTGAATTCTTCATATCATCTTTAAGAAAGACATTTCTGATTTCATGTTAAAATTTTCTTCATATATAAAGTTAAATTTATAAAATTTATAACTTTGAATATCATAAAATCAGATAACTTTGCGCATTTCACCAAAGTCGCCATGATAAATTATGCACCTGGTGTGCGGAGTCTAGCTAAGTGGCACAGTACCAGGAGCATGTTTGACAGCGGGCGGTCACAGTGGAGGAAGATCTGGAGTGGCTAGGGAGATCTCCATTTTGCAGGGCGTATGTATCCCGTGGTACAAAGATAAGACCTTTTGCTTGAGAGAAAATCCGTGGAAGTGGTGCTTGCCATGTGCTATGACCCCTATGCTGTTGGTGATGCCGCCGATGCTAGGAAAAGAAGCCTCACTGCGCCTCGTCGCGACGCATAACTGGGAGGTGAGTATGCACACCCAACCCGCGCTATAACTATGCAGGTTATGCATGACGCTATGCAGAGACTACTGTTATACATGCTATCAAAATGGTACAGTCTCACGACTTCAGTGGTCCAACAAACATAAAGTTTCCATACAGAGTTACACACGATACTTGATGAGCTCTCCGCCAGCTATAAAACAGAGACAAACAGAAAGGACTACGCATTAGAAGGAGGCCAAATGACGAGCTGCAGCCTCGAGACGGCTGCTAATAACTACATGTACACTCCTTGTCACAATTGAGCACTTATGGGCGCGAGAATTCCACGGATCGGCCAGCCTGCCAGAAGGCCGCAGCTGGGGCAAAAATACATCTGCACCAGCACTGATCAGTGCATGGACAATTTCCTCAAACCCCAACTCCATAGCGAGCTGCACAGGGCGTCCACAAAAATACTCCGGCTCCGGCAGCCAGGCGTCATAGTCATGTTGGCGTAGGTCAGCGCAGCCAAGGTTGTGATATGCAACGTTGGGATCCGCACCATGCGAGAGCAGCAGGCGAACCAGCTCCAAGTTTCCCATTCTCGTTGCTCGAGCGAGGGGTGGTGTATAGTCTTCCTCTCTTAGAAGACCCTCGTCCCAAAAAACACAATCAGAAATCCCTGATATAAGACGATACGGCCAGTCAGAGTCTCGAAACTCACAGCAAACAGAGTGTTCAAGCAGAGTAGCAATGGCAGCTCGGCACTCCTGTTCAACCGCGTAAGACAAAGCCCGAGTCGCTGTAACTCGCTCTGTTCGGCCGACCAGGAGTTTGATAAGCTCCAGGTTCTCCCGGAAGACAGCCTTGACCAGTGCAGGTCCGCGCGCCGGGTAAAAGGTGCAGTTGGCATCGGCTTCTCGGTTGAGGAGGAGACGGGCGATATCATATCTGTCATTCTCGACTGCCCACTCTAGAGGTGTGTATGGGGTCGGAGAAGAGCCCGCTGACATGACAAATGTGTCGTATGGTTCGTCGTGATGAACGATTGTGGTATTCAGATCTAGACCATAGTCTAAGAGCTGTGAGACCACTGAATCACTGCACATTTTTATCGCTAATGCTACCGCCCCGTTCAACTGAGCTGCACTGGGAGTCTCTCCATTGTTTGGAACATGAGACTTGCTTGGTTCCATTTCGGCAGGTGCTAGCTCTGGTTCCATCTGTATCACTCCGTCTCCAAAGGCTCGCTCACGAATCAAGAACATCTTTCCATTCATCAAATTTTTGAAGAAAAATTGGCTGCACGAGGGCTCCCATTTGACCTCCCAAGTCTTAGCGGTATCGTGATGAGATAGGCGAGAGTCGGATTCAACCTTGACAATGACACTGCCCACCAGTCGCCACTTCGAGGACTCCCATGGATCTTGTTGGTATAGATACTCACGAGATATTCGCCGCGCCAAGTTTGTCTGCTGTTCATCCTTATCCTGTGGCTTTAGGCGAAGGACGTCGTCGACGTCCCCGGGCCGGAATATGAGCTGCTTATTACGTGGCAGATCAGACCATACAACGCCAGCGAAGAACGCATGATCTTTTATTTCCGTTGATCCACTGAGCCCCAGGCGTTGCCTCCGATCCCGTCGCAGAAGTCAAGCCAAGAAATCTTGAGCAACAGCGGGCAAGTCATTTAGCGGTAGTATGCTGTCCTCCGTGCTCCCAATAGGCCCCTCTGCTGGCGCGACAGCTGGTGATGGTGGCAATCCCGTCAGAATCTCATACATGAATCTTCCAAAAGTCCACCAGTCTGCCATTCGACTCGCTGCATGTCCATCAAGCAGGTCGGGTGCTGTAGACTCGCCAGCCGTCGGTAGGGCATATCCTTCGGCATGAGCGAACAGATCAGGTACGCACAGATTGATGTGGTCAAAGCAGTCCAGCATAACATTTTCTGGTTGCAATGATGCGGCAATACCATGGCTATGCAGCCACTCTAGGCTGTGACCGAGCTCTGCGCCATACCGACGTGCTCGCTCGATAGTGAAGAGGCGGTCGTGCTGAAGATGGACAAATAAATTTCCACTCCCCGAGAGGGGAAAAAGAAGATGGACTATTTCTCCGGATTTGTAGATGAATGCAGGTCGGCTGACGAAGGGGATACTGTCTTTTAGCATTTCATGTAGCATGGTAGTCCGCAGTGGAGCGTTGGCAACGCTTCGTACAGCAGCAACTGCGTACTTTTGCTTTGTGCCAGCCCTTGAAGCGAAAAACAGATTTCCCAATTGGGTATCGATGGCTGGGAATACCCAGCCACCGTTATCCAGCGTTGGTGGTATTGCAACAAGAGAAAACTCGGTGTAGACGGCGAGCCAGGTGGGAGTCTGCCGAAACTGCAAGCCACCAGGCTCGTCATTTTGTTCTCCCATAAATGGTCCCAACGTGGCGGAGGTCAGAATTTGAGTGGCCAAAGTTTCTCGGTTGACTGACAGAAGGTATATTGCCAGCTCGGAGCAGTGTTGATAAACGTCAAACTTGTGCGGTGCCCGTGAAGGCCCCCACGAAATATAATTCGACTTGCGGCCTTGAGTTGTTGGTTCGCCCCAGTCAGAAGCCTCGATTGAGATTTGAGACTGGCCGCATTGCAACACTGCGTAAGCTCTCCATTTCCTTTTCGCCATTTCCTTTTCGCCTCTTCGTCTCGGAAGAGAGCCACGACCTCCGGGCTTGACAGCGGCCCGCCAATTGCACCTTCAAGCTTGACTGCGAGGATACCCGAGCATTCTGTATTTGCCGAGGCCATAGCCTGCTTGAGTCGCGCGACGCTGTGCCATTAGCCATCGCATACATCTTTTGGTTGGAGGTTCAAAAGTACCTCGGCCTTCCATCGCAAAAACAGGCTTTGGTGTGTCGTAACCCGCCATGACTGCGATAAAAACATTGGCTTTTGTTTCCCTTTTGTGAGGAGGTATCGCCGGCCGGCCGACTAGTATGCTTTTCTCAAGTAGCTGTGTTGGGCGGGAAAAGGTAAGCAAGTATGCGACGGGGAAATTCACCGACCTGAGCTACTTACTACCAACCAATCGTTGCGGGGGTACACGTGAACACGTTAGATAGGGTGTTCAATAGCACCATGCCATTGAAAGTTCGTTTTTAAGAGAATACTCCTCGTCATTCTTCGTATAATAATACTTTGTGACTATACTATGACTTTGAACTAGTTCTTGCACTACTTATCATACTCTTTCCTCGACCTCAACTCGCTATTGTAGGCCAATAAGCGTCGTACACCACGGGCTTGGGGGATTGCTATACACGTAGACTGCCATAGCTTCTTGGATATAGCTTTCGGGGTTTTGGGAATTGAGCTCTCTGGTGCGGCCGCTCCTGCGTGGGAATCGACATATTGCACCCAGGTTGTCTGTTATGGTTAGCAGCTGGGCATAGTATTCTGTCCTTGTCCTTGCGACTAAGTCTACTTAAAGCTCAGCAAATATACATTTGACCCAAAATTACACTGGTCGATACCGTCGATACGCTCTTCTAGTCTCGATGAAGTCGCGATTGCAAATCATTTTTGAAGGTTTACCCGGTTGAGTCGTTGGCAGGGTAAGTAAGACAAAAGCCTAGTATACAATCATGCACCAAGTTACCCCACCACGGGCAATTGAACATGAGCAGGGTGCGTAGAACAAAGCCTTTTGATCGTATCCCAAACTTCTCAAAGCATCGGAAGTGAACGAGATGGTGAAAAGACTTGTTAGGCTCCAGTCTATGGTGTAAGTAGTTCGCCACGCCCCACCCCCACTCTAGCTGTCAAGACCTCTAGTCCTGCAGCTGAGCTGAAAAAAAGAAAAGAAAAGAAAGCAAATGAAATGGCTTCAGCGATGTAAGTAGCCAGTTTAATTTCAATCATCTTCACTACATAAACAGATCAAAATATATCCATTTCGCGCAACCAATGGCACCAATATTCACCATCGCATCTGCGCTCCTGCTGGCGGGCGCCGTCTCGGCCGACTGCTCCAACAAGCTTACTGTGAGCTATCCTGCGCCCGAGGCCGCCAAGGGCTGGTCGTACCAGCTTGTCGCCAATGATTTCAAGAAGCCGCGCGGCATCGAATTCGACAAAGATGGCGGTCTCTTGGTTATTGACGCCGGCACCGGACTTGTGCACCTCGCTCTGAAGGATGAAGGCAACACATGCATCTCTGTCGATAAGAAGACGACTCTTATTGAGGCCAAAGAGGTACATCCCCCGCACTACTTGCCTGACAGTATGGGAATGCTAATCATCGCAGCTCAATCACGGCATCGCCTTAGCTGATGACGGCAAGACGCTCTACGCTTCTTCCGCCGAAAATGTGTATGAATGGACGTACGACTCAAAGGCTGTCAAGCTCAGCGACACAAACCGCACCATTGTCACCAATATGAGTAATTCGGACCACACCACGCGCACGCTGCTCCTCTCCAGGAAGAAGCCCGGCATGCTCCTCGTCTCGCGCGGCAGCCAGTCCAACGAAGACAGCAAGGCCGAGGAGCTCGACTCAGGCCACTCGCAGATCCGCAGCTTCGACCTCTCCAAGCTCGGCTCAGGTCAGGACGCCAAGCCCTACGAGTATCTCGACGGACACGTCGTCGGCTGGGGCCTGCGCAACTCGGTAGGCGTCGCCGAGGATCCCTCCGGCGGCCTCTGGTCCGTCGAAAACTCGGTCGACGAGCTGCACCGTAAGGGCCGGGACATTCACCAGGACAACCCGGCCGAGGAGCTCAACTACCACGGTACCATCGACAAGCCCGACGACAAGAAGACGCAGGGCGGCAACTACGGCTACCCCATCTGCTACGCCATCTGGAGCACCGACAACTTTCCGGAGCTCGGCGCGCTCACCACGGCCTCGCAGTTCCCAGACGATGACGCCCCCGGCAACGTGACCGACGCCGCGTGCAACGACGAGTACGTGGCGCCACGTCTCGCGTTCCAGGCGCACACGGCGCCGCTCGACATCAAGTTCGACAAGGACGGCACCAACGCCTTTATTTCGTTCCACGGCAGCTGGAACCGCGAGGCGCCCGTCGGCTACCGCATCGCCAGCGTCGCCTTCAAGGACGGCCAGCCCACGGCCGGCAGAGACAGCATGGACGCCGCCGTCGACGTGCTTACCACCAAGGACCTCTCCAACTGCCCCGACAAGTGCTTCCGGCCCGTAGGTCTCGCTTGGGACAGCAAGGGCCGGCTGTGGTTCTCGTCAGATAGCACCGGCGAGCTTTTCGTGATGCAGCACGACGGCAGCTCTGGCGGCGGCAAGGACGGCAAGGACGGCAAGAATGCGGCGAGTCACAGAGCTCCAGAGCTTTTCATGGCGGCATTTGTGGCTGTCGCAGTTGCAGCGCTTTTATCGTAAAGCCCCTGACAGGTGCCGTACACGTAAAGTTGACACAGCAAAAACTTCTGGGCGGGTTGAGCCGCAAACACGAACTGTTGAGATGAGAATCATGTCAAAATAAATCACCAATATGTACTAGCAAATACGTGGATATCTTTATATTGGGATTCATTACACGTGTAGTTCAAGTAAAGGCTTTCGGGCCAGCTGGCACGCTCTCTATATCACATCTGTCCATGGTTCACCGCCCAGTCGCCACACTCCGCTCGTTTCGCCCGATTTAGATGCGAGTTTTTTTTCGCCATAAAAACGCCCATTATTTTATTTCCTTAGATGCCCATCTACAATCCGAAGCCATTTTTGCACGGCTTCAGCGTGGTCGTGCGCGTATATTGTTCGGTTTCGGTTCCAATTCTGCTTCAAGTAGGTTCCTTAGTCCTCAATTTTCTTGACACACTCCCATTCGCCACGAAGGTTTTCCTTCCAGAGAGACACCTTGTTGTCGGCACCGCTGACAGCCAGCACGTTGCCGCTGAGCGACCAGCTCACGCGCCAGACAGGAGCCTCAAACTCGAGAGTCTTGAAGTCCCACTGAGCGGCCGCGCCGGCCGTCGAGTCGGATGTCCAAATGCGGACAGTCTTGTCCTGCGATGCAGAGGCAATGTATGACTTCTTTAAAACGGTGGGTGACCAGGCGACGTCGCGAACCCAGTCAGAGTGTCCGGTCAGAGACTCTCCTTCTTGCTTGTACGACTGAGTAGCGGGGTCAAACGCCCAAATCTTGACGACATTGTCGCTACCGCCGGTGGCGAAGCGGCGGTTG
>JARDXD010000113.1:0-11883 GCA_029218145.1 Aphanocladium album
CCCACGTACTGACGAGCACCCATAGCGCTTACAGGGCGTGCGACACTTTGGTGGAAAGGATTTACAAGGCAGCTATTTTACTTGCAAGCCTCCATCTGCATCGCCATTGCTAGAGTGCCGGTTTGCCGAGTTCTGAGATGCACCATGTCACTTGCTACGGTTTGGAGTGCCGAAAAGCTTTTCGGTTAGTGGCTGTTCGTTCGAAACTTCAAACCCCTGCGAGATAGAGCATGCTCGACTCTTTGCATCAGGCTATAGTATGCTTGACTGCATCATCCGAGACCAAGACTGGGCAAATTTGCGCGCTGACGCTGTAAGGCTAAATTGCTAGCGCTGAGAGGCCTCGTGGCCAGTTCCCAGAGGGGCAAGTGAATAGAAAGAGAAGCTCATTAAAGGTAAATTAGAAAATTCCCTAGGAAGAATCTTAGAGAAGAATGAGACTATACGAGAAAAAGACGACGACATTATTTGCACGGCTTTGTGTGACAGTTGCTCGTCAGCCTGTTGGAACGTTGCCAACAGCCCTATGGAAAGAGCCAAGAGATGTCCTAGAGTGGCGGGCGGGTAGCATCGTCTTCTGCAGCTCTACGGAGCCTCACAGGGGCTAACCGGGGACCTCTTCCCGCTGCTTTGGTCCACTAGAAGCCATCCAGTCCGAGCTGGGGGCCAGTTCGGCGTCCTGCGGCGCCGCCACACCCGGATGTCGGTCACCACATTGCTGTAATTTAGGCAACAATTCGCGAGTGCGAAACCAGAAGCCAGCGCCCTTGTCATGACCCCATCCATCTGCATTCTCTGCATCATGGTGTGTGCGCCGTCACGAATCTAACCTCATAACGTGGCCGAAACCCGTCATCTGAAGCCCGCGCAAAATCCTGCAGCTGTATGGCGAATCGTGAAAACAGCCCCCACTGACAATTATTTGGGAAATCGCCGAGGGAACACAGTCAGGATGAAAGCTTCCGGGCGGGCATGGCCTTCAACTCTCACGAGGGGCTTACGGTGCACTCTCAAGGTCTCACGAACTTGGTATTCAGGGTGGTGATCGGTATTGTGCTTATGCATCTGAATCCACCGTGTCACCGCAATGATATTGCGAAATCATCTTGTTTCGTCGTACCCTGTCCAGTACGATGATCTATACGTAGCAGAAGTTTGCAGGGCAAAGGATGTCTGTTTATAGTAAAATCGGCGGGCGTGGCTGGCGTTGCCGCGGCCGAAAGCCATAGGGATATTGCCAACCTAGCATGCGTGAAAGCTCTGCACAGCTATCCTGGCGGGGCTGACCGGACCTGAGACTCGGATCTATGGCACATGGTGCAGCAGGAAACTTTACGGCCTTGTTCAATCGCTCCATGGGGAAGTTGGTAATTGCGTAGGCCTGTAATCAGACTAGGTTTTGCCCAGTTCGACCAGAGAGCTTGGGGGTCAGGACTGACTGTGCCCATTATTAACCGGAAAACAAGTGCGCAGAGTGAGAAGCATATTACATATACTTCTTATGATTCTTATACGGGGACGTTGTCCTTCGTTCATGTTCAAATTTGCTGTGGCACCTTCATCTTGAAATCTGCCAACATGGAAGTCAATCATCACAGCAACTACTACTCTCTGAGCATTGCAGCAGTTTTTGCAGCGTGTCTCTTTGTCGGCAGAGTTATTTACGCTCTGTTTCTGTCGCCATACGCCCATGTACCCGGTCCAAGAATTTGCAAGATCACTCGTCTCTGGGTTGACCTTCACGACATCTTCTTACGGCGCAACCAACAGGTCTACAAGTGGCATCAGAAGTATGGCCCAGTCGTTCTCATCGCCCCTGGCGAGGTCTCTGTTTCGAGCGCCGCTTCGACCAAAATTATCTACCGCGCTGGCACTCAACATCCCAAAAGCACCTTCTTCGACAACTTTACCATGTACGGCGAGCGCACCATCTTCACCGCCCTTGGCTGCATGGAGCACCGCGCCATGCGCAAGTCAACATTCTCATTCTACCAAGCCGGCAATGTATACAGCGACGCGGTGATGCAGCCTCTCCGTCAGCGCGTTCACATGTTTCTCGATGAGTTGAACAACAGCGCGCATGCTGAGTCCACCGTCGGCGCCGACATTTTCAAGCTCACCAATTCCTACGCCTTTGACAACATTACTTCGCTCGTTTACGGCCCGAACCATACGTCTCAGTCCCTGGAGTCTGTCAAGGAAAAGCAAACTATTCTAGAGGACTGGGCAGAATGTGAGGTTTGGAACAACCTGCTCTACACCTTCCCGCTTGGCCACAAGTTCATGAAATTCGCCATCACGCACCTCAAGAACCCCCAGTTTCTGCATGCCGAGGAAAGACTTTTCGAGTGGAACATGGAGAGGCTTGACTCGACCATTCAAGGCATAGATTCTGCGACCGGACACTCGCTTGTAGGGCGGCTGCTTAAAGATAAGAAGGGCAACGACGTGCCTCGCAAGACGTTCCTTGCTGCTGAGTGTCTCGACAATATTCACGCCGCTCAAACGACGGTTTCCCTGGCTTTGACATACGCAATCTGGCTACTTGCTGTTCACCGCAGCTGGCAGCGCGAGGTCCGTAATGAACTGCAGAGCCTGCCTTTGGAGGAAGATGGACTGCCTTCTTTCGATGCTGTCAAGAACGCACCCATTCTAGAGGCCTGTCTCCGCGAGTCGCTCCGCACGAAGCCGCTTTCCAGTGGTCGCGCAGAGAGAATTGTCCCCGAGACTGCACTATACGATGACGTGATGATCCCATCAGGGGTAAGACTCGCGAAACGCCTCCATCTTCCAAAGTTGTTTTCTAACCTTGCTTCTAGACGGTCATCTCGACCTCCACAATTGCCATTCAGCACACTCCCTCCGTCTTCCAGAACCCTCACTTCTACGATCCTGGCCGTTGGCTGAGAGCTGATGAAGATGAATTGCGTGCTATGGAAAACTGCTACATCCCATTTGGGTACGGTGCGCGCATCTGTCTCGGCAAGGCATTTGCCATTGCAGAGATTAAGCTACTGCTGGCATCCCTGCTACTGAACTTTGACATTCACGAAAACGAGCAGTCGAGCACGAATGCGTACACAATGGGCCAGCTGGGTACAGAGAATGCACTCCCGCGGGGACTCCGATGCGATGTTCTCTTCCGGAGATTGCAAAAAGCTTGAGCGCGGGGATGAGGGCAGTGGCTGTGTGGATGCCGATCATGAGGCAAGACTCCATAGGAGAAGGACTAGACACGGGTCTACAACATCGTTTGTTTTTTACTGCTTTCTAAAAAACTTCCAGAAATGCCGCGGAAGTCGCACAAAAAGTTTTGTAATGGAATTATCATACTAAAAAAAAAGAGTAAACGTAACAATAAAAGATCCGTCTTATGCCATATTGAACATCGTTATAGTTCTTACGTGTACGGCCCTTGACGCCGGTGGTAAGCGAGTGAGGCCAGGACAATGAGTGGAATTGCTGGCGAGGTGGATCAGCACATGGTGATGTGATAGAAAGTTCGTTTATCGATCCACGAACTGGAGCCACCAAGGTCGGAAGTTGTGGCTACCGGCCGGTGATCCTTGAGATGATGCCATCATCAAGCCACTGTGAGGGATTGCCGGTAATAGAGTGGGATGAAATCAGGGGCCACTATTGCGTGGCAAACCGAGATCAGTGAGGCCGCGGAACGGGGTTGAATTTTCGAATGGGGCAAGCAGTCAAGCGTATTTCTTGGCGTATTAGTTCCGTTGGTGCGCACTCGCGCTCGCTATTACGCAGCCCCGAGGAAAATGCATATTAAGGTTGAGAAGAATTTTCGTTTAACAAATGGCATGTCTGCCTGCGGCTCCCACGGATGCGCCAGTCCCGTCAGCATGCAGTAGCATGTACAAGATGGGCTGGAGCTATGCATGGATGGCGACGGCCACTGCGCGAGTTCCTTGGTTGTTTAATTGGACAAGCTTTCAGCAGAGCGCTAACACATCACACCGCAACCCGAGTGGGGGCGGATAGAACGACCCAGTAAAGACAAATTAGGATAGATCCGAGAAGCCTCATGGTCTTGGCTTTTATTTGACAGCTGCAGCTTGATGCCCGTTGCCTGCGCTGCCTGCTCCCTACCCCCACGCATCGATGGGCTGACTGTTGTTATGCTTGTTTTCCGGTGCAATCCCTGTTTCCTTTTGCGAGTTATTACCAGTTGAGGTGAGCACCGGTGAGCAAGGATGACCTTGATGAGAGACATTGATGAAAGCCGCCGGTCTGTCCACAGCAAGAATAAGTCGCCGTGTGGGTAATACGTACAGCGGGATGAGTGGGCATGCGACGGTTGGGACGGATACGAAAATAGGCAAGTAATTCGACGGGAGCCGGCTGTAACACCTTTGCTAGCCAAAGGCAGGGAGATATTTAAGCAAATTGCTTGTTTTATTGACTTTTATCAGCCCTAACACCAGAGTGGTTTCACTGGTAAGCGCTGTGGGAGGGTGGCGCGTAACCCTAACCCCGATTCGATCTGGAAGCGGCGTCGCCAGTGGTCTAGATGTAACGCCACGAGCCAGAGTAAAAAATAGAAGGCAAAATAGAAAGAAAAATAAGAAACCCAGAGGCAAGAAGCTAACAAGGATAAGGCATAATTTAGCCAAGCAGAAGAGGGGTGTGTGAATAGCGGCGGCCATCCACTGTAAGCAGGCCAGCGCAGCACCAAGCCTATTCCAGCGTAGATCACCTCCAGGCGGTGCAGGGGCGCGCGCTACCTCCCTCTTGACTGGCGTTGGCTCTCGCAGTATCCATCAGCACCTAACCGGAGCAAAGGAATGCATTTGTGCCCACGGCCCCTCGTAGATGCGGATTTCGTCCATCCTTTGATCTGTTTCCCTCGATCACGGACAAGTCGCGCGATTCCACGCTAGCAAGAAACCTCTTTTTTGGTCGCGAGACGACCATTCTCGCTGCCTCTGCCCGTCATCGTCCGGTTCAAACAGCAGCGCCGATCGCGATGCCCTCAAACCACAGCTGCACGATTGAGGTCGAGAGGGCGTTTGGGCCTTCCGTCTCTTCAGTATGCCTGGGCGGCTTCGACTTCACGTTGCTTTTTGAGGAGACGATTCTCACGATCCTGCCGCTGAGCCTGACATGCAAGTTCTTTCAGAGCCCTCTCGATTCTCTATTCCCCTAACGTTTGCCTGCAGTTCTTCTCGCCGTTGGCCGCGCGCTCCAATTGCGCGATGCGATCCCCAAAGCAGACAAGTCATGGCTTTTGCCTGCGAAAACGGTACAGATGTGCAAACGCAATGTGCAACGTCAAACGCTGGCTAACAGACGACCCAGGCCGCATACGGCGTGTACATTGTCTTGCAGATTGTGCTTCTGGCGCTTTGGGCCCAGCCTGATGCTCCCAAAACAATTTCAACCATTGCCGCAGTTTCCGTCACGCTCGCCACGTTCATCTTTTTCCTGTACCTCTCCTATCTCGAGCACACGCGATCGGTAAGGCCTTCGACTCTCCTGACCCTGTATTTGGGCCTGTCTACTCTTCTCGACCTTGCGCGTGTCCGAACCTTGTTTTACCTGGAGTCGGCCGACAAGCTTGCCGCAATTTTTGTGACTGGATTTTGTGTCAAGATTATACTTTTCGCTCTGGAGCTCTACGAAAAGCGCCAAATGCTGCGGCCGCAGTGGAAATCTGCATCGCCGGAAACCACAAGCAGCACCTACAGCCGAGCGCTATTCATCTGGCTGAACGGTTTGATGATTAAAGGCTTTGGCTCATCTCTGACCGTTGACACTTTGACACCCCTGGATAGTGATCTCTTGGACGCCTCGGAGCCGTCGACGCTTCTGGCGCGGTGGAACAAAGGTTAGTATCGTCCACTTTACAAAGCAGACATACTAATGCAGAGAGAAGTCGATCAAACAAAGAAGAACGCACTGCTTTGGACCTTCATAGTGCATTACAAATGGCAAATTCTCGCGGCCATGCCAGCTCGACTTGCATACATGGCATTCACCCTCGCACAACCTTTCCTAGTCCAACGAGTCCTCGACTATACTGCATCCCCGCCAGACGGAACCGACGATAATACCGGCTATGGCTTGATTGCCTCGTACGCATTGGTTTATATTGGGATAGCGGTATGTTTCCCGGTACAGCCTCGCAGGATGAAACTGACGTTTGTCTAGATTTCCTGGGCTGTTTATGAGCTCAAGGTGTACCGTACCATTACGCTGTTCCGCGGAAGCTTGGTTTCTGCCATTTTTGACAAGACCCTTCGAGTCAGCTCTCATGCTGCTTCCGACGGCGAGGCAATGACTTTAATGAGTGCAGACATTGAGCGCATCGCGGAGGGCCTGATTGATGTTCACGAGCTATACGCTGGCCCAATCGAGCTCGGTTTGACGTTGTGGCTCCTGTACAGATACCTCGGAGTGGCAATGTCGGCCTCCACTGCATGGGTTATCGGTACGTCACCTTGTGCAGAATCCTGAGAATGGCGACACGGCGCTAATTATGAACAGTATCGTTGCTCGCCAGTACACGTGTGGCAACTATCGCTGGCGATGCCCAGGTTCCTTGGCTCGAGGCCATCGAGACTCGTCTCGAGGCAACTTCGGGTGCTCTTGGTGCATTAAAAGGCATCCGAATGACTGGCCTGAGTGGTTTCGTCTCTTCGATGATTACTGGTCTTCGAAAGGAAGAGATTAAATCTTCCTTCCGCTTCCGTGTTTGGAATGTCCTGCTGAATGCTGGTTGTGAGTACGGTCGAGTTATAGCTTGCTTTATATTTGCTAACATTGATAGACTACGTGTCTTCCACTTTTGCTCCTGTCTGGGGATTTGGTGTCTACATCCTGCTCGCCAGATCAAGACACACAGAGACCCTGACCGAACAAATTGTTTTTCCCTCCCTGACTTTGTTCGAGCTATCGGATCAACCCAGTATCAATATCCCCGATGCGCTGGAACATGCGCAGACAATCCTGAACTGTTTTGAGCGTATCCAGAAGTACCTCACTGCAGACGAGCAAGGCGAAGCTAGAAATGCCTCGTTGGAAGGAAAAGATCTCAAGGCTGCGGCCAGCACTGACAAAGACGAGGCCAGCACCACTTCCTCTCAAGAGAAGCATGTCATCTCGGATATGGCAAGCACGGGAGCTGTATTCGCTGCGACAAACACGAATGTCTCGTACTCGGCGGACAAGGCACCAGTTCTAAAAGCTCTTAGCTTCGAGATTGCTCGTGCAAAGACGACCATGGTTGTCGGTCCCGTTGGATGCGGCAAGTCTACGCTTGTTCGACTTTTGCTTGGCGAAGTGCCTCAGTCGGAGGGATTCGTCGAGAAGAGATTTGTCAGCTCCGCATACTGCCCTCAGTCATCTTGGATCTTCCGTGGCACGATTCGTGACAACATCATCGGCTTGTCAACGCCAGATGAGGCTCGCTACAAGACTGTCGTGCAGGCATGTGCCCTCTCTGCCGATTTTGACACGCTTCCCAACGGTGATGCTAGTGAAGTCGGCACTCGTGGCTCGCACCTCAGTGGCGGCCAGCGGATGCGTGTGGTGAGTACAATATTTTCTTGTCGTATAGAAGGCAACTAACGCGATATAGTGTCTTGCGCGAGCACTGTTTTCCGGCGAATCTGTCATTATTCTCGACGATGTGCTGGCTGGAGTAGACCGTATTACTGAGAAAAGCATACTCGAAGCTGTCTTTGGTCGCGACGGCCTGCTCCGACAGTGGAATATTACGGCTGTACTGGCCACTAGCTCTGGTAAGACCTGCTCCTACCTTGACCGTACATGATGCTAATCTGGAGTAGCTCGCCATGTCAGTTACGCAGACTCTGTTATTGTCCTGAACAAGGATGGTGAAATCACCCAGCAGTCTTCGCCTGAAGCACTAGTTGATTCCAAGCTTGACCTGGAGGTTTCGGACTCCGCACGTGAGCACGCGGAATCTGAGCCTCAAATTGAACTGCCTGAAGAGATTCAAGATCACCTCGCAATCGCCGATGAAGACGGTGCTGCTGACCGACGTGTTGGTGACGCCAAGGTTTACGCATATTTCATCAGCGTCGCTGGCTGGTGGTACATGGGGCTCTACATCATCCTTTACTCTGGCTTTGTCTTTGGTCTCCGCTTTCCAGGTAAGAGACGGCTTTTTATTGCTGAGAGTAGCGGAAACTAACAATCATGTAGCAATTTGGCTCCAATGGTGGACGAACGCCAATGAAACGCATCCCAATGAAAACATTGGCTACTGGCTTGGTTCTTACGGAGCCATTGCGGCTACTGCCTTCCTGGGTAGCATCCTTTCCGACTGCGTTTTCCAGCTGAAGATTGTACCCAAACTGATGGTGGAATTCCACGATCGCATTTTGTCCACAACGATGCATGCCACTACACGATTCATCACCTCGAAGGACACTGGAACCATTCTCAACCGCTTCAGTCAAGATCTTGGGTTGATTGACAGTGAACTTCCACTTGCACTGGACAAGACCATCATTGCCATCCTGTCTGCTCTCTTCTCTGCCGTTCTCGTCTTTATTGGTTCCAGCTATGTTTCTGTGGCCATCCCTCTCTGCCTTGTCGTTCTGTACGTCATCCAGCTATACTACCTCCGCACATCTCGTCAGCTCCGACTGCTGGACATTGAGTCCAAAGCGCCCCTGTTTTCCCTGTTTGTAGAGAGTGTGGAAGGTCTTGCCAGCATTCGTGCCTACAGCTGGTCCAAGAACTACATGCAGCGCAGCATTGAGAGGCTCAATTCGTCGCAGAAGCCCTACTACCTCATGTGGTGCATCCAGCGATGGCTGACTCTGGTTTTGAACCTGGTTGTGGCCGCGGTTGCCATTCTTCTGGTCGGCCTCGCCACCAAGATCCGCAGCGGCCACACCGGTTTCCTTGGTGTCGCCCTTTTCAACATTGTCTCTTTCAGCCAGACGCTGCAGCTGGTGGTCACAGAGTGGACGCATCTGGAGACGGCTATTGGAGCCGTCAGCCGTATTCGCTCATACGTCTTGGGCACTGAACGTGAAGACGCCGGAGGAAAGTCCGATGAGCTTCCAGGCGAGTGGCCCAAGAGCGGATCCATCACTTTTACGAACGTTGCTGCTTCTTACGACGCAAGCCTGGGGCCCGTCCTCCAGAACCTTGACCTCACGGTCAAGAGTGGTGAGAGAATTGCCATCTGTGGCCGTACCGGCAGGTGAGTTTTTCTTCCTCTTCAAACCTGATATATATCCTTTACTTACCAAAATCGTAGTGGCAAATCTTCTTGCGTCTCTTCGCTGTTCCGCATGCTCGACCTTGACACTGGCTCCATCTTGATCGACGGTGTTGATATTGCCAAGGCGCCGAGAGAGGAGCTACGCAAGCGACTCAACACCGTTCCTCAGGAGCCCTTCTTCCTCTATGGCAGTGTTCGCGAGAACATTGACCCCCTCGGCAACGCAACTGACGAACGTCTGATTGAGGTTCTGAAGACTGTGCAGCTGTGGTCCATTTTCGAAGAGCACGGTGGTCTTGACGAAGACATGGATTCGGACCTGCTCTCGCACGGACAGCGCCAGCTGTTCTGCTTGGGACGAGCCATGGTTCGCAGTGACCGAATCATTGTTCTGGACGAGTTTTCCAGCAGGTATGTCAAACGAGGTCCATAGGTGAAACAAAATGCTAACTGTTGGCAGCGTGGATGCTGAGACGGACGACATGATGCACCGCATCATCCACGACGAGTTCAAGGGCCAGACTGTGATTGCGATTGCCCACAAACTGGACACGATTCTTGATTTCGATCGGATAGTGTTCCTGGACAAGGGCTCGATTGCGGAAATCGGTGCTCCGCGAGAGCTGCTTGCGACGGAGGGATCGCTCTTCCGTGCTCAGTACGAGAGTGCATCGAATTAGCCTGATCGATGAGATGGTGACGAGTTGAGCGACTGCATTATAAGCATGATGGTGATTTTGGCTAGTTTGTATATCGTTTTAATCAAAAGTTGAATAATTTGTATTGTTATAGAAAGAATAAATATGTTTTGTTTGACTCGTTGTTGAATTCCTGAATCGTTGAGACTGAGTCTTGAGACGGAAATTGCAAGTGCTGTGACGAAGCTGCGATGTGACTTGTTGGTGCAACCCTGCTCTAGTGCTAGGGATGCATTGAGATGGCATGCATGGCTGTTCTTTGTCCATTGACGACATGCAGGTGACATTAACGCACATCTTACGACCAATTCCACCTTTAGGAGTCCATCATCAGTTTTTGAGATGAATAAACATAACTGTTGGCCGAAGGCAAGCAATCGCTGTACACATGTAGGGTACGTGACGAAGCGGCGCCTCAGCATAACTAGAGAGCCCACGCCAAGCGGACGTGACAACCCCCCGGCACGCGTCGCCGACATGAGACATGTGGCACACCAAGCGTGACGGGTTGTATGTGTTTACTATCGGTGCTGCTGCCCTTGTTGCCATTTTCCTACATTTCAATAATGCAGCACCCTTTTTTTTTGTGTCTGAGATCTACTTGTTACGATGGACAATCTTTTACAACCAGCACGGGCGGCGGCCTCTGATGCGGCGCGTTGTCATGGTTTCGTGATTAAGCGCACGCTGTGCATGCAAAAAAAAAAAAAAAAAAAAAAAGGGTGCGCGCTCAGAAACCTGGGTGATGCGTACTGCCTCTGTGATCCAGATAACGTTACCAGCTCAAAGACAGCCGTAGAATGCAAGCGAGATGATGGCCGGGCGCGCGCGTCGGCAGCGACCCCGGAAGTGATGCGCCGGTGAGCTAGGCCGCAGTCGGCTTTTTGCGACAATCACGTCCTGCGTGGGAATAATTGATGGGACAAGTGGGTGACATCAGACGTGGACAAGTCTCCGGGGCGCGCATGAACGTCGGAGAGAGAGAGAGGGCTATAATTGTCTGAGGGCTTGGGATGCTCATTAGTAGGCATGGACAGAGTTTCGCGTGGTCTACGGCGAGCGGGGTTGGGCAAATGCGCCGCGAGTCTGTCAGAGATCTGAAAATCGAGCCTTGACAGATGATGACTATCAAACTTGTTGCCTCTGTTTTTCATCTCAACTTTTTTTTTCCAACTCATTTTATCAAGATGCAGTGCCTGTTGATTGCATCTGCCCTGCTGCGCACAAAACGTGGGACTGTGTCACTGTTATTGGGTGCAGGGGTATGGCAATTTATGGCAATTTATGGGCAACCCTTGGCGGGAAAGACGATCAAAATGAAAGAGGAAATCAGCATGATTGCATGCTCACCAACAACAGCCAGTCGTACTCTAAAGGTAGCATTCGGCTCGTGTATTGTACGAGTTGATGAAATTTGAGTTGCGGGGATCTACCAGGAAGCACGGTTTTGAGTTTTTCTCTCTTTATGGTTTTCTGGGCAACGTGGTTCGATCAAAGTCGATGACATGCTTGAATGGTGAAAATGGCATGAGGCAGGAGACGGGGCTTTTCTTTGTACGGAGTAGCATGGTGCGAGTCTTGGAGCTTGTGTCTTGCGTGCCTGTTGGTGGCTTGGGAGCGCAGTCCACAAAATGGACGAGGCGGCGAGTCGCGGCGCAGCCTGGACGCCACGGCTCTCGAGGCCAACTGGATGAGGAAGGTTTGAAAAGCAGGCTGGGGAACACAGTAAGTTATGGCCTTTTTTTTTGTTGGCATGGGCTTTGCGTGTTGCAACCTGCGCTCGGGTTGGGCTGCATGAACAAAAAGGCAAGGCTGCGGGCGCGGGTGAGCACGTTTGCTCGTTCAGTTGACGGATAGTTAAGAGAGAAAGCGCAGTAGATGGGTTTTGATACACTGCGAAGCATGGCTGACGTCAATTGAGCGAGGGCGCAAGTGATATTGTAACAGCGTGGTAGGGGGAGGGGG
>JARDXD010001035.1:0-11871 GCA_029218145.1 Aphanocladium album
GCTGTCTTACTGGCGACGTTGATCCTCCTGTATGGCTATATACTTTATACCGATAATACTATATAAGTGAACTATTTGCATTAATAAAGCCTTGTATATGATAATTATGGTCTATTTGTACGATTGGTGGAGCGACGCTAATGTGCGACCGTACAGGGGTGTAATATGCGCTAGACAAGCCCGTCAGAAACGCCACAGCAGGGTAGACGGAGGGCAGGCTGTACGCAGCATGAGCAGGGGCGGACAATGCGGCATGTAATTACACTGTATGAAACCTGAGAGCTGATGATCGGGGGCCGTGTCGCCCGACGTTGCGCCGAGCGTTTTCTGTGAAAGCAGTAATTTGACAAGGGTGCCTGGCTATGCAGTATGTGCGTGCATGTGCACGATGTCCATTCTGCACCTGACTATCAGCCTCCCTATAGTGGAGCCAGTTGTATCAGTAGAAAAGCTGAAGTCTCTTTATGTAATTCAATTATAGAAAGCGAAAGCAAGCAAACAAAAATAACTCCCAGTACGGCATACCATGCTCTGTACTATATGTAACGCCTAAATCCCTCAGCGACTGACAGCGTCCAGCTGCAGCGCCTGTCACGCCTCTCGCGGGTGCTGCGAGTACTTCTCACTAGGGAGGCTACACCGCAGCGCTTTTAATAAATGCTCATCTAGCAGAAAAAGGAAGGGGGTCGTAACTGCAAGGCTGTATCGTGCTCCATCTCTCATTCGTGTCTAACATGGCTGGCACAGGCGGACGGCGGTTTCGACGCTGTCTCGGCCGACTCCTCAAAGCTGACACGGTATGAATTGGAATGGTAAATGTTGAGAGCATGCTCATCATCTTGTCCTACCTGGATGCTCTTATTGCTGCGATTCGATACGCGCACGAAATGCCCGGTGCCCCCGCCGTAGCCCGACGGGTACGCATAGGACTTGGTCCTCGCGGCACCGCGGCCCTCACCCGTCAGCCACGTGTACAGCGGCCGCAGCGTAGGAATACAGGCTGCGATGTTGATGAGTGCCAGCTCGGTGCACGACCAGATGACGAGAGGCACAGTATCGACTGCAAGTAGAGTCAGCGCTGGATCGAAATATCTCTGGACAGTTTTAGCAGCACTTACAAGTAAAGTCCGCGTGGGCACCAAGCGTTGAGGTGTAGTAGATCTTAAGAATTGAGCAGGCGCCCGCAAACAAACCCATGCTCAGGGCAACGCCGACACTGAGCTTCTCCTTGAGACCCATCTGAAGCGATCGAATGTAGTACCAGGGCAGGATGGCAAAGACAAAGTCGGTCACGGCGCCGGTGACTAAGAAGCAAAGAGCAATGTTAGACTGGTCCTGCAAATGCACGCGGGGCAAACATACCACCTGTGAGGAATCCCCAATCAATCACCACCGTGGAGCTCCAGCACGATCCGCCCGGGATGGAATGGTCCCACTGAAAGGCCACGGGCTGGCACTGTGCCAGGATCAGGATTGCGTCGACGTAGAAGCAGACGGCGTTGGCACCAACCACGGTCCACAGGAACCACGACAGCTTGCGGCCGGGAAAAATACGGTGCAGCAGAAACGCGACGGATGCTTTGCCGCTGGGAAACGAGGCAATGGCGAAAAACTGGCCAATGACCTCCGCCTCGACGGCGCCGACCGTCTGCTGCTCCGTTAAGTCGACAATGTGTCTGCCATATCCGCGGTCGATGGAGATGAACATGGTAATGTTGTACGCCAGAATGAGGGCCTGTTGCGGTGTTAGTGCATCGCACACGGCAAAAAGACGCAAGAAGGAGTCGAGCAAGTTCGTGCGACATACCCAAGTCACGACAATGAGGCCATCGTCCCATCCAAACTGAGGCCGAATCAAGGTGCGCGTGAGTACACGAGCAAAAACAAAGATAGAGCTCACGGCGAGCGTGGCGATAATGACGGCCAAGCAGAGAGGGCCTTTGTCCTCAACAACCATGGTGACGAGAACGCGGCGAGAAGGATGCGAGAGAGTGTTGCTTCGTCCAAGGCAATTAGAATGCGGCCAGACAGCAGAAGGAAAAAAGGACCTGCCGTCGGCAGGGCATCAGCGCAGCAGATTGGACGCTGATATTCATACTGGGCGTAATGCCGGGGGTGGGTCACCCGTTTTACCCGTTTTGTATTCTTGCTGACTGGTGACACCCACCAATGAAGCTAGCCACGGCCTGCACAAGAAGGCGCGATGCATGGGAGTCTGAGTTGGATCTGCGCCTTCCTTTGCAGATCTCTGACTGTGCCGCAGAGGGGCAGGCGCAGGCTAACCACTTCTAAGGCGTCATGCAACCATGGCTGCTACTAATCCGGCTAGCCGACGAGCCCTGTGTCGCGAGCCTCTACAGATTAATTGCGGCACAGTCTTGTTTATTATTCTGCAAGCAATCTTTGAGCATTAAACCAGGACATACATCGTTTTGCGATTCACCATCATGCCCTCACTGGTCTCACTTGCTGAACAGCTGCTCGCGCAGGCCAAAAAACTGGATGCAGCGCTCAACAGGAACAGTATCCCGGCCCCCTCGTTCGATGAGGACACGCTCGAGCAGCTGCCGCAGGAGGCGCAACAGCTGCGATGGGACTTGCTTGACACCAGCGACGTCATACGGCAGCTCACACGCGGCGCAAGGCTGACGGGTCTTGACATTTCATTCAGTGTGCGTCTATCACGATTCAGCACCTAACGGCTCTCATATACCCAATCCTTGTCTCCTCTGACTAATACACGCACGGCATACAGTGGACAGATCAGCTCATTCTGCGCATTATATGGCGATACCAGCTCGCGGCCGCCGTGCCACTTCATGGCAGCGCAACGTACGAGGAGATGGCGGCCGCCAGCGGCTTGGCGGCGTCCGTTGTCGCGCGCGCCATCCGCGCTGCCATCCCGCTCAGAATCTTTGCAGAGCGCGTGCCGGGCCAGATTTCCCACACGGCCCTCTCGCGGCTTCTCGCGACAGACGAGGGGTACGCCAGCGTAATCGGTCTGCAGCTTGAGGACATTGCGCCCGCGAGTCGGCGGCTCCTCGAAATTTGGAACGAGCTCGGCACCGACGCGGGCGACCCTGATCAGAGCGCTTTTAGTGTCGACAACGGCGGGCGCTCGCTGTTCCAGGTGCTGAGCGAGGAGCCGGCGCGCGCGCGGCGCTTCAACCTAGCCATGAAGTACTGCGTCGAAGACAAAGACTTCAGCTTCAACCACGTCTTTGCGGCGTTTGACTGGGCGTCGCTCGACGACAGACCCGGCGGCGGGGATGCGAACGTGGTGGTCGACCTAGGCGGCGGCATGGGGCAGCTGTCGCAGGACCTCGCTAGTAAGACACACAACCTGCGCTTCACCGTACAGGACCTCGCGCACGTCGTCGAGGAGGGTCGAGCGAAAGTTCTGCCTACGCTGCGCGAGCGCGTCTCCTTCGAAGCGCACGATTTTCTGGAGCCGCAGGACGAGCCGCCACCCAACGAAGACAGGTCGTCAGTTAGTGCATTCCTCATCAGCCGATGCCTGCATAACTGGAGCGACCGTCACTGCACGCGTATTCTGCAAGGCCTCATCCCAGCGCTGCGGGCCGGTAGCAAGGTGCTGATCTGGGACACGGTGCTGGATGATGCGCCTGGCAGCAACATGTCGGACAGGTTCGGGTTTCAGCAAGATTTCATCATGGCAACCATCTCTAATGGCAAGGATCGCACGGCGGGTGAGTTTCGGCAGCTCCTGGCGCAGAGCGATCCGCGGTTCGTGGTCGAGTCCGTAAACAAGCCCGTGGGGAGCAGGCTGGCGATGGTGGTGGTGTCGTGGGCGGGCTAGCGGGCGGTCTTGCATGTGATGCAGAGCCAATGCGAACAGGGCTAAGTACTGATACGTGTTAGGTAGACTTGGAGCGCAACTGTAGCGATATAAAGCCAACCCAAGCAGTCAAGGCGTTGTTTACCTAGTAGGCTAGACTAGCATTGTACGTGGTGTTGAAGGGCAGCAGCGTTACCGAAGCAGAGCTGAGCCAAACAGATCGGGCACTAGAACCGTAGCTGACAGCAGTCGACGGCGACACTGCATCAGCAGCGTAGCAGTATATATATTCAATTCATCTCGTATTATTTTCTAGCCCATTCTCCATGGATATCAAATACCAAAAGCCCCCGTGTCAGCTGCTCCCGCCCGTTATTCCTTCTCTGGTGGCGTCAGAGTCGCAAAGAGATCGTACTCGCTCCACTCCAGCCTCGGCGCGACACCCTCAATCTTCCAGGCGCCGTCAATCTTCCTGTACCAATGTGTGGTGGCACCAATGCCGTGACCCTTGTTGAGCACTTCGGTGAGGGTTTCGTCCTTGTAGCGCTGGTGCGCAACACGGATTTGGTGCTCAACTTTGACGCTGCCGTCCGGCTGGCGCTCGAACTTGGCGCCACCAAGGAGGTGCTGCGTCTTGAGCTCCTTGTCTCCCAGCAGCGCACGACTCGACAGCAGCTCGGCGTAGGCCGCGGGCGTCAGGTTCTCGTGTAATTCGCCGCGGAGGCTGCGGAAGTCTAGGCGCACCGCGGGCGCCAAGACCTGCTGCAAGCGCGCCCAGTCTTTACGGTCATAGCTCTCGGACCACTCAAAGGCGGCATTGCGAATCTCGAGATAATCTGTGGCTCCAGAGAAAACATTAGCACACGGCACGGCGCGGTGGACGGGTGCAGGTAATGGCGCAAGAGCTGGTACGCACCGGAGATGGAAATGTCCGTCGTCATTTTTTTTTTTTTTCGTTATCGGGCAGTGTTAGAAGAGGCTAATAGATAGTGCAGTGAGTGATGGAGATGAAAGGTGCTGTGCCCAAGATCAGGGCAAGGAGAGATGAGGGACTGCATCAGTACAAATACTCCAGCCTCGCCTACTTGATTTCTATCCCGTTCCGACTTCTTCAATGTTCCATGCTGTACGGTCCTCGCATGCAGGCGAAGACACCACGCAGCCCTGTCGACCGCAACAGGAGGGCTCGTGCTGTTGGATCGGCATGCCGCATCCCACGTCTCCACAGAGAGCCACTCAAACCATCAGCCACCCCGCAACGCCCGCTTACATTCGCACCCTGGATGATTAACCCTTGCTGGCAGAGTATCAGCCGAGGTTTTGAACACTCGTACCCTCGTCAGCACTAATCCGCAACCGCTACATCATAGTCAGTCATATATTGCGCGTCGACAAGAGTTCGCGCAGCCCACCCAGGCTGCGAGGGGATACGGACGAGGGGAACCACGAACTGTGGCTTCCAGAGATCGGCGGTCTTTGTATTACTTGATCTAGTCTGTTATGAGATGAGACGGCATTCGTTATCCGTTTCGGTGAAATACGCCTTGAATCAGCGCTCTATCGTAGTCTTCCACGCGTAACGTGACTAGATGGCAGATATAACGGCAAGCCACACAGCAGCCACAGTGCTGTATATATATGTGCATTCGTACGATGTTGATGACGTGCGGACTGTCAATGCAGCGGGCCTAAACCTACACACAATCGCATGTCCCTGCTATGTCAACAGCGAGCCCGAACCGACGCGGCATCTCAGTTAACACCTCGCCACTCTGTATATGCTCGATCGAGACATCCTCGCCAGTTCGGCCCATTCATAGCTGTCACAATTCAACATCCCCGCCATGTCGTCGCCTCACAATATGCGCGATGCATCCACCTATTCGCATCCACACAACACGACAGAGAGAGTAACAAGCGGAAACGGAGACGTGCCTTCCTATCCCGACCATGCCGTGGCCGTGACTGGCATGGCGTGCAAGTTTGCTGGCGCAGAGTCAGTCGAGCAGTTCTGGGACGTCCTCGAAACAGGTACCTCGCTGCACCGCCCGCTGCCCAAGGACCGCTTTCCTGACTGGCGTTTCGCGCGGCGGAAGTACGCACGCCCGTTTGTCGCCGCCACCATCGACGATGTTGACGCCTTTGACCACAAGTTCTTCAAGGTGGCCAGCCGTGAAGCCACCTTTATGGACCCTCAGCAGCGGCTCGGCTTGCAAGTTATCTATCAAGCGCTCGAGTCGGCCGGATATTTCCGCCGCGACGACGATGGCAGCGACAACGGCATAGCATACATTGAGCGGGACATGGGATGCTACATGGCGACCTGCATCAACGAATACGCGGACAACGTGAGCTGCCACGAGCCCTGCGCCTTTTCGTTGACTGGCTCCATCCGGCCGTTTATCGCGGGCAAGATAAGCCATCACTTTGGCTGGACCGGCCCGGCCATCATGTACGATACGGCGTGCGCCGCGTCTGGCACGGCCCTCCACCAAGCTTGCCGGGCCGTGGGCTCGGGCGAGTGCCAGGGTGCTGTCGTCGCGGGCACCAACATATTTGTCATCCCGGACACCTTTCAAAACCTGGCCGCCGGTCAGTTCACCAGTCCTACAGGAGCCTCCAAGGCGTTTGACGCTGCCGCTGACGGGTACTGCCGCGGGGAGGGTGTAGCTGCGGTGGTGCTCAAGAAGCTGTCGGCGGCGCTGCGCGACGGCGATCCTATCGTCGGCGTCATCGCGGCAACGGCCGTCAACCAAAACGCCAACGAGACTAATATCACGCTGCCCAATGCGCGCTCGCAGGCCAGTCTCTACCGGAAGGCGCTGCAATATGCCGGCCTGAGCGCCGATCACGTGTCCTACGTCGAAGCCCACGGCACTGGCACAGCCCGCGGTGATCCCATTGAGGCGAGTAGCATCCGTGCGGTATTCGGCAATCCGGATCGTCCCAGCGGGTTCATTACGTATGTTGGATCACACAAGAGTAACATTGGTCACACTGAAGCCACGTCTGGCCTGGCGGGCCTGATCAAGGTGCTGCTGATGATGCAAAAGGGAGTAATTCCCGGCCAGGCACTGCTCAATCAGATTAACCCCGCCATTGACCCGTTGGAACCTGTCGGCATGAAGATTACCAAGGAAAACGTGCCGTGGACGGCCAAGTTCAAAGTGGCATGCGTCAACAACTACGGCGCATCGGGCACCAACGCAACCATGGTCGTCATGCAGCCGCCCGGTATAAACTCATCAGTAGCATCATTTACAGTACCTGCGCAGAATGCGTCCTGGCCTGTTTCCATCAACGCATTGACGACCTCCAGTTTGGTATCCTATTGTTCCCAATTGCTCCATTTTATCAACGAGCGGACTGAAATTCCCAACGATGCCTTGCTAAGACGCATTTCCTATTCCCTGGGCCGCCACCGAAATCCCAGACTACCCTACTCTGTATCTGAAACTGTCACATCGCTTGAACAACTGAAACATCTGCTCTCGTTGACGACTTCCGTGCCTTTGACCAAGCAGTCCGACACGAAACGACCGGTGGTGTTGTTCTTCGGCGGACAAACGGGCAAGAGGGCATCCGTATCTCGCGACCTGTACCACTCTGTGGCCATCTTTCGCAAGCATATAGACGAGTGCGACAGGACACTGCGAGGCCTAGGCACTCCCAGCATAATTCCCGCCCTATTTGATGAAATACCGCATCACGACGTCGTCATTCTGCATTCGATTCTGTTCAGCATACAGTACGCAAGCGCCATGGCGTGGCTGAACTGTGGACTGCAACCCGCGTGCGTTATCGGACACAGTTTTGGTCAGCTCACAGCCATGTGCGTCTCCGGCGTACTGTCACTCAGAGATGCTCTGCGGCTGGTCACGGAGCGAGCGCGCCTGGTCAACCAGCGATGGGGGCAGGATGCTGGAGCCATGCTCGCTGTCGAGGCGGATGCGAGCACGGCCGCACAGGTTGTGCGGCAGCACGAGGGGCTGGATTTAGATATTGCCTGCTATAACGGACCGCACAGCGTCGTTATCTCGGCCAGCACGTCATCAATTGATTCCCTGTCAGCATCGCTGGCCTTGTCACAGCCGTGGCTGCGGTCGAAGCGACTGCAAGTCACACATGCTTTCCACTCCAGCCTGACGGAGCCTTTACTTCGGCCACTCCAGCGCGTGGCCGAGCAACTGAACTTCAATCAAGCCAGAATCCCGCTTGAGACTTGCTCAGCAGCCGATACCTGGCAGCGAGTGACGCCAGCTCTCATTGCCTCGCACATGAGAGAGCCGGTCTATTTCTGCGAGGCCGTAGGCAGGATCGCAGAGCGGCTCGGCCCTTGCGTATGGCTCGAAGCAGGCTCTGCTCCTAGTTCACCGATGCTACGACGAGCCTTGGGCGAACAGCTGCCTTCCCACGACATCGTGGCTTCGACTCTCGATGCTGCGTCAGGGTCTTCGCCCATTGAGTCCCTGGCGGAGACCACAGCAGCCCTGTGGAAACTGCGCGTCGGCGTGGACTATTGGTTATTCCACAACGACCAGCACCAACAGTATCCGCTTCTTAATCTGCCACCCTACCAGTTTGACAAAGCGCGTTTTTGGCTCGATTGGAAATCGTTGGACGCGGCGCCGGAGCTGGCGGCAGCGGCAGCAAAAATAGAAGACGAGGCGACAATTCCGGAGCCACCCCGTTTGCTGCAGCTCGTACAACAGAGCGAAGTTGGGGCCGAGTTTCGTATTAATGCAGAATGTGACGAGTGGCGCACTTTGTGTGCGCAACAGTCCATGGTAGGGATACCCATCTGTCCTCTATCCTCGTTGCTGGGTCTGATCTGCGAGGCGATTGACGAGATACGACCGCCGACTCCACCCCAAGAGACGAGAGTGCTTTACAGCCTACAGGACATATCAAGGCATAGTTTTGTGCCAGCTGTTACTGCGAGTGGAAGTTTGTCGCTGACCATTGCTAATGCCCATCACCCACAGTCCTGGGCATTTGCAGTGAGCGACAGCCTAGAGTCAAATACCAAATACGCTTCGGGCACAATCTCTGCCGCAACAGCCAAGGACGATAAGTCGAGAGCAGAGTTTTCGCGCTTTGAACGACTGGTCAGCACGGCACAGATCAAGGCGCTCGCAGATGACTTGGACGCCGACGCAGTCAAGGGCAAAGCGGTATATAGAAGCATACTCGACTGGTTCCAAGGTCCAAAGTCTATCCAGTGCATCACACAGGTCTCTGCCAAGGGCAGTGAAGCTGCCGCCTACCTCATGTCACCTTCCAGTCCATTCTTGGCTCTCGAAGCATTCCTTATGGCTTCTCTTGTATATTTGAACAGTCTGCAAGACCGTCCCGAGGGTCAGCTATACATTAACACGGGGATTGGCCACGCTATTTTACAAGACTCCACAGTCGTGGCGTCTTACCAGGACAAATCCTGGGCCGTGTATACGAAATTCTTTGGCATTGGGGACCGAGAAAGCACGTGTGACATTTTCGCATTCGATGCGGAAAGCAACCAGCTGTCTGCTGTTCTGCTGGATGTCACATTTTCGAGAGTGAAAACGGAGTCTCTAAAACATAGCTCGAGTGTTGGAACTGACTACGACACGGAAGCTACTTCTCACACTCCATACACACCTACTTCATCGCACCAGCCGATTCCAGGTTATGATTTCAGCAGTGCAAGTGTCAGTCTGAAGAAGCATCACTCGCCTGTCTCGTACGCTTCGTCGATCGCAAAGAGCGGCGCGGACGATCCAAGGCTGAGCTCGAGCTCTCAAACACTTGATAGACCCATGTCGCACCCACGATTTACAAATGGCTATGCGGGCTACTCAACGGCCAGTTCTGATACCTGCGGCACTCGCTCTCCATACCGCCCACCGAACGCGGACAACGACGCAGGCTACTACTCGGGTAGTCTTACAGACATCAAACAGCCAAACACAAATACCTCCACGTTGCCATTGCCGTTCAATGACGATGCTTTGAAGCAGACAAGTGTCTCGTCGGAGCTCACAAAATCGCTCTATACTCTTCTTGCCACCGTTGCCGACGTCGAGTACGACTCACTGCGCGGCGATGCGCTCATTGTGGACTTGGGGATTGATTCCCTGATGGGGATGGAGGTCGCAGCGGAGATAAGCAAAGTCTTTTCCATCAACCTCGGTGTGCGGGAGCTTGAAACGATCAAGGACGTGGAAAGTCTGTGTCGAGTGATTTCTGATAGAGCCGACGGATTCAGTAACGGGTCAAACGTCACTTCTGAGGCCCGGTCTGTGGCTCCACAACTGCCGAAGTTGATTAAATCGATTTCAACTTTGGAAGAGGCAAAGACGTTCGACAACTCGGCGCCGCAGTCCAACACTACAGCCGCTGCCGCTCACCACGCTTTTGACCAGATACGCGACGAATTTGATGTCATTTCCAAACAAACAGGCTGCGATGTCTTTTTCTCGCACGTCTACACCTGGCAGCTCAGTTTGATCGTTGCATACATTACTGAAGCGTTCACAGAGCTTGGGTGCTCCCTCGCATCAGTACAGCCAGGACAGAAATTACCGAGTATCCCGCATCTAGCCCGGAACGAGCAGCTTCTGGCTCGGTTGATGCGCGCTCTCGAAGACCATCATCTCATCACGCGCACCAGCAATTCTTGGGTGCGCACCACCAAATCCGTGTCCCATCAGCCATCTGCCGAGCAATACGAGCGATTAATGGCCAGCTTTCCACAGTTTGCACCCGAACATAAGCTGCTGCATGTTGTCGGCGCCAATTTGGCGGGCTGTCTTACTGGCGACGTTGATCCTCTCGCGTTGCTGTTTGGCACTGCTGAGAAGCGCGCACTAATGGCCGATCAGTACCTCAGCGCGCCGATCCAGCGCTCCGTCTCGCGACAGCTCGCGAGCTTCATCGGCAAGCTTTTTCGGGTACATGACAACAGCAGCAGCACAGTTCGAGTCCTGGAAATCGGCGGTGGTACGTGCGGCACCACGCTCCCCGCGGTCGAAGCCTTTGCGGCGCTCGGCATATCCGTCGAGTACACATTTTCCGATATTTCCAGCTCCTTCATCGCCGCCGCGCGGAATAAGCTGCGCAATTACAAGTTTGTGCAGTTCCGCGCGGTCGATGTGACAAAAGTCGTGGCTCAGGATCAGAAAGGATACTATGATATGATTATCGCGACAAACGTGCTGCACGCCACCCCAGACGTGCGCCACAGCGCGAGAAACGCACGTCAAATGCTCCGGGCAGGGGGTATCTTAACGCTAGCTGAGTACACGATGCAGGATTACTATCTTCTGGACGTGATTTTTGGGCAGCTCGAAGGGTGGTGGCTATTTAATGACGGGCGAGAACACGCTACGATGGGTGTGAGTGGTTGGCAGACGGCGCTCACGCGGGCAGGCTTTGGACATGTAGATTGGACGCAGGGCATGAGTAAGGAGTCAGAGATATGTAGGATTTTCTTGGCCTATTAACTCGAGCAGCCAATTTTGTCAGTACTGGTCATTATGTAATCATGCAACTTGTTTGAGAGCCGCACGGGATCAGTTGTTAAACTGCTCGCCCCTAAGTGGCGGTCATTCTGTGACGATTACTTTATAGAATGGGATGAGATTGCTGCTTACCCCTAACAGATCAACTGGCATCTTGATATTTCTGCTCTTCATAGTGCTGGAACGAGAAAATATACGTCGGTTCAGGAGCTCTCAACAGATTTGATTTAATTTGATTTGACTATTACGTCTGTCGGCGCCCTAGTGTAGGCTTTTGGACGTACTATCGAGCCTTCTACGGATAAATGTACAGTAGTACCCGCTAAGTGGGCCCTAACCTAACGCGTCGCGCCAAAGTTCTCACTAGATACCCCTAGAATACTCTTCCTACTATCAACCTCTGACTAGTAGTAGTTTCGCGCCTAATGGTATATATCTATCTAAATTAATACCTATTAGCGGGATCACGATAATACTAGTATTTTACGCCTATAGTAGTAGCTATAGGCGTGTTATACTAATAACTTTTATCTCCTAGTCTTTCTATAAAGACTAGTAAGAGCCCTACTA